>JAVJIF010027332.1:0-61251 GCA_038442645.1 Agave tequilana | reverse complement strand
AAAAATGTAAAGGATAGAATAGTGGTGGATTGCTCAAGTACATATACACACACACTCTTAGAATTGTTTTCATAAAGATTTCTTAGTTTAGAAGGATTTTTCTTTGTGACAAAATACTATTTGATTTTTGGTATTCCTGTTTACATCTTTCAACCAAAATCAAGTTTATGCTTATTGTCAAAAACAAGATATTTCATCTTGATTGTGTAGTGGATCATATCCATACACACTATGCTTTAAAAGTATATCTTTTTTTTTGATTTGATGAAGATTTGGAAAAACATGTTTTGGAAAAATATTGTTTTGAAAAACAGTTTTTATCATGAGCCAAATATTTCCAAGTTACAAAAATAGTCCAATCTTTTATAACATGCCTTGATTTTGTGCAAGTATGTTTTTATATCAAGTATATTGGTTAAACTATTTTTGTAGATTTTTTATATGTATTTTATGGATTTTATGTGAACCAAAAGACTTAGTTTTTAAATCCCAGAAAAACTGTTTTCAGGCTTCAGATAGTCGACTTACTACCTTGCTAGTCGACTAACTCTGAAGTCGGTCGACTGGCTCGGTCGACCGACGTGCACGACATGCACGCCTTGACCTGGCAAATGGCCGGTCTGCCGACCGAGTCGACCGGAACTGAGAGCAGTGCTCTCTGTTCTTTTGGGTCGACCGGGCGGCCGACCGGAGGCTCCAACGGTCGGATTCTTGACCGTTGGCAGTCGACCGGGCGGTCGACCGACAGGTCTGACAGACCCCAACGGCTAGTTTTTGACAGCCTATATTTGGGGGTTTTGTTATTGTTTTGTAACAAGATTTTAGGAGAACTTTCAAGCCAGTTTTTCTGATCTTTTCAAAAGGTTTTCTCCACATATTTAAGAGCAAATATTTCCAATCAAAAGGAAAGTTTTATCAAGAGTGTAAAAGTGATTTCTTGAGTTTTTCACCATAGATTCAATCCTTGCTTTCTCACAATCACTTGAGCTATCCATTACCTTATCTATCCATAGGATTGTGTTGTGAGAGTTTGTAATTGGTGATCAAAGTGTTTTAGATCACCAAGAGATTTCTTTCTTTGTTCTTTGAGGAGGCGGACAGGTGTGTTCGCAGTGGTTAGAGTTCTTGTGTGAACTCGGTGGTTTGAGGTGCGGCCTCGGCGAGCTAGTGAGCTTGCGTGTGTACGGGCTAGGGAGTCCGAGAGTTTGTAGGTGTTGCGGCACCAAGGAGAGATCCATTGGGATCTTGCATAGTGGAAATCCTTCGTGTGTCGAAGGCGGGGATGTAGAGCAAGTGTGCTCGAACCTCGAAACAAACCCTTTGTGTTTGTGATTGCTCACTCTCTCTCTCTCTCTATCTCTTTGTCTATATCTTGCATTCAATTACATGTTTATATTTATATGCTTGATATACTTGTGTGCTTAAATTGTCGTACTTGTTGCTTGGGTTGTTTGCTAACACTTGTATTTAACCAAGAGAGCCAACGCGGCACCTCAACCCTTATCAAGGGGAATCTAGAGGAGTTTGTCCAGAGCCCTTCACGGGGAATTCGACAACACTCTTGTGTTATACGTGGTGTTTAGTGTAAGAGTTTTGTTTAGGTCATAATAGCTTTAATTCCGCATTATTTGACATTAAGTGACCATTAGGTTAGCCATCACCTATTCACCCCCCCGGTGAACTTACAATTGGTATCAGAGCCAAGTGCTCTGAATTTGGGTCTAACAACCTTGAGTTAAAGATCCTACTTTTAGGCTAATCACAATATTTGTACACACACCATGGAATTCATGTCACCACCCACCTTTGACATTCTTAACATCCAAATTTGGAAGGTTAAGATGTCTTTGTACCTCAAAGCCCTAGGTTATCATGTTTATCTTGCCATCACTAATAATGATTATTGTTATATGGTAAGAATATTGAGGCTAATGCAAAAGCCCTAAATGCTTTGAAGAGTACCCTAAATGATGATTACTTATTTAGGGTTGCTAACATTGACTCGGCTTTTGTAGCTTGGAACATCATCACCTCCCTTGGCGAAAAGGATCTATATTATGCCGGGAGCGATTCGGACGTTGGAAGCAACACCTCCAACGCATGCTTTATGGTCCAAGGGGATACCCCCTTGAGGTAAACTCCGAATCCGATGATGAAGACATGTCATATGATGAGCTTACTACCTTTTGTCAACTTGTGCTTGAAAAATATGACATGCTTAAAAAGAAAAATAAAAATTTGAAAAAGAACATTGCTTGCATGCATAAAGAACATGATTCTTTTAGAGATAACATTGCATGCTTAGAAAAAGATAATAAGAAAATTAAAAAGAATTTGATTGCATGCTAAAAGAGAACGATTCTTTTAAAACTAAAATTGCATGTTTAGAAAAAGAAAAGGATGTTTTGAATAATGAGAATGTTTCCTTAATGTCCAAATTAAATGATCTTTGTAAAGGAAACACTATTTTGAAAGATAAAATTATTTTGGTGGAAACTCAAAAGGAAGTTGTTTTTCAAGAAAATAAGTCTTTAAAAAGAAAAATTTGTGAAAAAGAAAAAGATTTGTTTCGAAAAAGAAAAAGAAAAATGATTCTTTATCTCATCAAGCTTTACATGCCACCACTAATGAGATTAAAGATTTGAAAAATAAAATGAATAATTGAGTTCAACTTTGAGCTCTTGTGAATTCAACCACACTAGATTGGAGTCCATGTTTTCTAAGAAACAAACTCCACACATTCATGCACATCATCATGCATATGCTTTTGTTGCACGTCATGACCACACCAACACACATAAGCATACTAAGGTGTACGTATGTACACATTGTGGCCGCAAAGACCATTTAGCAAAATTTTGTTATGACAAATTGCATTATTTTAATTTTGCTAAAATAAAAATGTTTGGGTGCCTTCCAACAAGACTAACCTCAAAGGACCCAAGAAAATATGGGTACCAAAATCCCCACCTTTTGCTTTTGATGTAGGTGAGGGCTCTCACAAGACGTGAGAGGATTGGTGCCTTGGTAGTGGATGCACTTGGGCATGATGGACATACTTTTGGGATGCATCACTATCAAGGAGCTTTGGTGGGACAACCACCATGTTAGGAGCTTTGGAGTTGGTAACAATCTCTAAACTCCTACTTTTTATATACATGCTAGTTCATTCATCATATTCATAGCATGTTCATGTTTTATGTTTTTATGTGCTTCATGTGGTATATACTAGTTTAAATGTAGCTTTTATCAAAACTTGTATGTATACATGTACAAATAGTGAGAACAATTGATTTATATATATTTGCATTCATGCTCATTTGTACCCACTTTATGCACATGTATAGTCTAAGTTTTGATGACTCTTCCATTTACACTTGTTATGCCTATTTTATGACTTTACTTCATGTATATGTTATTTTTATTCAAATCTAATAAATATACATGTATACCCCGTGAGTCTCTTGCTTTCATGCATACACTATTTGTAGACTCTTTTATATTTGGGATATGTATGTGTATTGTTAGGATTGGATAAATCATACATATACCTTGAAGTTTACT
This sequence comes from Agave tequilana, assembly GCA_038442645.1. Lineage (NCBI taxonomy): Eukaryota > Viridiplantae > Streptophyta > Magnoliopsida > Asparagales > Asparagaceae > Agave > Agave tequilana. The sequence goes on along the minus strand of JAVJIF010027332.1, from coordinate 57,687 downwards.
TTAAGATGAAAAATAAAAATTTTCATGATTTGTTTTAATGAAAATAAAAAAAAATTTCATGTCTTGTCTAAAAATGAGATTCATGTTTGATTGAGCTTCATTGTCTATTTTCATGAAAATGCCATTTACATAACCTTCGAACACTCATCTTTTACTTTTCTAGATAATTTTGAGCTTTATGGACTATGAGTGCTTGAACTTTTATGTATTTAGTATAATTCATGAAAAATATATGATTTCATGTTTTTGAAGGATCTTTAACTAGTTTTTCAAAAATTAATTTAAACTAGTTATTTATTCTTCTATGAGATATACACTTGATATTACTTTATGTCAATTGGTATCATTGGATCATTTCAATTGGTATCAATATGATTATTCTTTTTGTATATACTCATGTTTTGATTATATGTATGTATGCTTTCAAATTCAAGTAGTATCAATTTCTATTGGTATTATCTTTTATATACATATATATGATTTGTTATTTGTGCTCGAGTTAAGATAGATTCATTTTTTAAAGCACAATGATTTTGCTAAGCTTGGGTTAAAACTTTACTTTCAATTAGTATCTCAATATGTTTTAACTTAAGAAAAATTGAAGATTTTGCAATGATTATTTGATATCACATACTTTCAATTGCTACCTTCTATTGGTATCAAAATTAAAAATTATGGTTATCTCAAAATTTGTTTCTTGAGAAAAGTTCAAAATTTGTTTTGATAAAGAAAAATTCAAAAATTTTGATTTGTATTTCCTATATGCAAGGAGAGCTTAACATCTCTCTTACATATAGATTCATGTTGAGTATATTATAAATTGAGGAGCTTGACAACTCTTCTTTATATGATATACGTGTGTAGGGGAGCTTCACATCTCCTCTTATGCATTACATAATATGTGTTATGTGAGTTAGGGCTTGTCATCCCTTCTTCATGTAATGCATATGTGTAGGGAAGTTAACTTAGCGTCTTCCTCTTCATGAATGTATATCGCATATAAATCTTTATTGATTGATTTGTATTACCCCTTCTTGATCTCTTTGTTTTTGACAAAAAGGGGGAGAAAAATTTGTTTGATTTGATTTTACTTTAACCCCTTTGTTGATGATTGACAAAAAGGGGGAGAAGAATTTGAGAGTTATATGCATGTTGAGTAAGATTTATGTTTATGCATATATATTTTTGTATTGCAAATAGGAGAAAAAGATTTTGATTTATGCTTGTTGCATGTTTTATCTCCATACTTGCATACATATTCATGTGCCTCATTGCCATATCTATTATTTATTTGTTATGCATGAGTTAAGGGGGAGCTTCTTTGAAGCTTTACTTTAATCCATGAATATATAACTTCATGAGTTTTGTCATCATCAAAAGGGGGAGATTGTTGGCCCAAAGGCCATCACTCTAGTTTTGATGATGATTAACTCATGTAGTTATATTACTAATGATCTTATGTTTAATTAGTGACAGATTCTTTGATCAAGATCTTAGTAGGTGCATAGCTTCAACAAAAGATTCAAAGTCAAGATTGGAGCTAGCACGGAGTTTGGACCAAGTCAAGAAGATGAGAAGCCTTCAAGTGAAGACTTCAAGAAGATGAAGACTTGTGTCTAGGTATAAGATTTGTTTTTGTTTTAGTTAAAATGTAAAGGATAGAATAGTGGTGGATTGCTCAAGTACATATACACACACACTCTTAGAATTGTTTTCATAAAAGATTTCTTAGTTTAGAAAAGATTTTTCTTTGTGACAAATACTATTTGGTTTTTGGTATTCATCTTTACATCTTTCAACCAAAACCAAGTTTATGCTTATTGTCAAAACATAGATATTTCATCTTGATTGTGTAGTGGATCATATCCATACACACTATACTTTAAAAGTATATCTTGTTTTTGTATTTGATGAAGATTTGGAAAAACATGTTTTGAAAAAATATTGTTTTGAAAAACAGTTTTTATCATGAGCCAAATATTTCTAAGTTACAAAAATAGTCCAATCTTTTATAACATGCCTTGATTTTGTGCAAGCATGTTTGTATATCAAAGTATATTGGTTAAACTATTTTTGTAGATTTTTTATGTATTTTATGGGATTTTATGTGAACCAAAAGACTTAGTTTTAAATCCCAGAAAAACTGTTTTCAGGCTTCAGATAGTCGACTTACTACCTTGCTAGTCGACTAACTCTGAAGTCGGTCGACCGGCTCGGTCGACCGACGTGCACGACGTGCACGCCTTGACCTGGCAGATGGCCGGTCTGCCGACCGAGTCGACCGGAACTGAGAGCAGTGCTCTCTGTTCTTTTGGGTCGACCGGGCGGCCGACCGGAGGCTCCAACGGTCGGATTCTTGACCGTTGGCGGTCGACCGGGCGGTCGACCGACAGGTCTGACAGACCCCAACGGCTAGTTTTTGACAGCCTATATATTTGGGGGTTTTGTCATTGTTTTGTAACAAGATTTTAGGAGAGCTTTCAAGCCAGTTTTTCTGATCTTTTCAAAAGGTTTTCTCCACATATTTGAGAGCAAATATTTCCAATCAAAAGGAAAGTTTTATCAAGAGTGTAAAAGTGATTTCTGAGTTTTTCACCATAGATTCAATCCTTGCTTTCTCACAATCACTTGAGCTATCCATTGCCTTATCTATCCATAGGATTGTGTTGTGAGAGTTTGTAATTGGTGATCAAAGTGTTTTAGATCACCAAGAGATTTCTTCTTTGTTCTTTGAGGAGGCGGACAAGTGTGTTCGCGGTGGTTTAGAGTTCTTGTGTGAACTCGGTGGTTTGAGGTGCGGCCTCGGCGAGCTAGTGAGCTTGCGTGTGTACGGGCTAGGGAGTCCGAGAGTTTGTAGGTGTTGCGGCACCAAGGAGAGATCCATTGGGATCTTGCATAGTGGAAATCCTTCGTGTGTCGAAGGCGGGGATGTAGAGCAAGTGTGCTCGAACCTCGAAACAAACCCTTTGTGTTTGCAATTGCTCACTCTCTCTCTCTCTCTATCTCTTTGTCTATATCTTGCATTCAATTATAGTGTTTATATTTATATGCTTGATATACTTGTGTGCTTAATTGTTGTACTTGCTTGGGTTGTTTGCTAACACTTGCATTTAACCAAGAGAGCCAACGCGGCACCTCAACCCTTATCAAGGGGAATCTAGAGGAGTTTGTCCAGAGCCCTTCACGGGGAATTCGGCAACACTCTTGTGTTATACGTGGTGTTTAGTGTAAGAGTTTTGTTTAGGTCATAATAGCTTTAATTCCGCATTATTTGGCATTAAGTGACCATTAGGTTAGCCATCACCTATTCACCCCCCCTCTAGGTGAACTTACACTTCTTCTTTTAGTCCCTTTCTTGCTTTTTTAGCCAGGCTCTCCTTCTAGCTTTTTTCAACCTCGAGCTCATCCCAAGAATGAGCTATTTATAGGCTCTGAAGGGTATAACTGCCACTAATTCAGTAAGACTAGTAACAGTCAGTTAGCCTCATGCCAGAGGCTATTTTGAACTTCGAGCGAGGCTATAAAGCCTCATGTGAAGCTAGGTGTAAGCCTTGTGCAAGGCTAGACAGGCTCGCGCGAGTCTAAGAATGGTCTTTTGACCCTGCTGTCTCCACTTAATGTGGGACGAAGTGGGCGGCTGTAACTGCCCACTTAAAGTGGCATCAATCCCACTAAAGTAGTAGGGTTAGCCCACTAAGGACTAGATCAAATGTTGACCAGGCAAACCCCTCCCGCAGGGTGCGCAGAAAACTTCAGGCGAAGCTGTAAAGCTTCAGGCGAAACTCACAAGAAAACTTCAGGCGAAAGTAGTATTAGCTTCAGGCGAAGCTGTAATTAGCTTTAGGTGAAGTTAAGATTTAGCCCATTGTGGAGCTATGTAAAGCTTCATACGAAGTTAGTCATTTAGCGTGTCAGCGAGGCTATAAAGTTTCAAGAGAAGCTAGTCTCTTTGGGCTCATGCGAGGCGAAGTATTGAGCTGACTTAACCTCATAAGCCTGCTTAGGCCTTTTAAAGGTATTACTTGACTTGTTGTCTGCTTCACTAGATTAGTAGGGTCCAAGTTTCTACTTCATCCCTCGGGAATAGTTAGAAACTGGCCGTCAGCTTGTTTATGATTTGTCTTTTATAAATGTCGACAAGTTAGATATCGTTTAGACCAGTTGAAGAGCTGTATGGAATTTTATTTTTTTGGAGTATCAACAAAGTCCCCTTCAAAGTTTTTGTAAATCTGCAATGGGATGGTTCGGATTTCGAAACACTTTAGATTGTTTAGATTGTTGAAGAAAAGACCATCAATATGTAGATTTTAGCTTCGCCTTCAAGGTTGAACTCAGCTTCGTTTTCATGGTTGAACTAGGCTCGCCTCTGAAATAGCCTCGCCTCTGGGCTCTTCTAGATAACTTCTCTTACAGAGTAAAGTTGACTTGTCAGCGCTGCTTCAGCGCTAGCTTCATATGCGCTATGAGGGAGGGTACTCCCTTTCTCGAAGCTAAGCAGCCTCTCCTTTATTATGTGAGAGGTAACTCACTTTTCCGAGGCTAAATGGCCTTGCCTTCATTATGAGGGAGATTACTCTCTTTCTCAAGGCTAAACAACTTCGCCTCCATTATTGGGGAAAATTATTCCCTTTCCCGAAGCTAAATACTCAAGTATTTTAGCCTCGCTGGCGCTTTAAAATTTGAAATGGCAAAGGTGAGGCTAGGTCGTGGAGCCTATTGTAGGCTGTCTAAAAATCACTGAAGACAAGTCGGCAAAAATCAGAGTCCAAGCTTCAGACGCAAGGCTAATCATCGCCACCAGTGTAGTACCAAGACGCGAGGGTTGAAACCCGCGTCTCGACATCACTGCAAGGACCAAGACGCGAGGGTTGAAACCCGCGTCTCAGCATTATTGCAGTACCAAGACGCAGAGTCCAAAGCCCGCGTCTCACGTGAAGCTTGACGCAGAATTAGAAGCTCGCATTTCTCAAGCATCACCTCAATGGCAAAATGGGAGGCCCAAAGCCTGAGTCTCGGTTATAACTGCCCTCATTACTAGGTCAATTACTGCCCACGTAATGAGGGAGTTAACCCCCATTATGGAGTGTTTTAAGGGACACGTTTACCCCCTGAAACCTCTATAAATAGCCCAGTTTGCTATAGAAAAGGGGTCGAAAAATTCTTGATAAAAAAAAGAACTTTGGTTGTAAGCCATAGAAGCACCAAGACTTCCATTTGAAAAGAAAGAGAAAGTTCAACTCTTCTAACAACTTGTTACGTACAAGTTCGTTTTTACCTACAATCTCTTTGAGATCCTTGGTAGACAGAAGCTGTGTTACTTCGTCTTACTATCAAAAGAGAGGATTCCCAAGAGGTCCTGACATTCACCGGTCAACGAAAAATAAGATTCACTTTCCATCGCCACATCTAGAACCCAGCTTTAAACAAAGGGGAGATCTGAGCTTGAATATCTCCCATCTCTTGTAAGAGGATTATTGATCCGCTGTAATTTTTTTACTATCAAATAAAGAATTTACTCCTCAATCTTCAATTTTTCCTACCAAACAAGAGATGGCGACTCCGCTGGGGACCACTTTCTCTACCGATGAGCAAGTTGTGACGCAAGGTGACATCACCTACATGGGAAAAATGGTCGAATCACTCATTGTCGAGTTCGACCAGGCAAAGTACGAAGAGTCCTCTCTTCCGGCTCTAAAAGCCTTAGAGCGTGGTAGTACCGCAAGGTCTCCTCGGGGACCCGCTCTCCAGTTCACTCTGAGATCCCCTCAGACGCGACTAGCAAGAAGGATGTTGTGGCTAACCGCATCATACGTAACGCCTGCGTCAACGTCTCCCATGAGACCCGCGAGGATAGCATTGTTGATGCTCAGCCCGCTCATGCCCGTCCTCTCCCTCAGCTCCAGATTACCAGATGTACCCAACAACCTGTACGGCGTAACCGGAATACTGAGCGACGACAGAGACGACGTGCGCGTCAACTATAGTCACGAGAAGCTGGAACAACTATCTGTCTAGCAGATACAGGACGCGAGATTCAAGTCCTCGTCTCTTCTGAATCACGTTAGACACACGAAGTCCGCGTTTAGAAACCTAAACGCGAGGCTCACCAAACTTGCGTTTCTGAAGCTCCACTTCCCAAACGCGACGTTCAGCAGTGCGAGGTCCGTGACTCTCATCCGAGACACGAGACCCGCGTCTCTACAGTTATACGCGGGACCCAGAAGGCCTGCGTTTCTCAAGTGTCGCTAGCCAGATGCGACAATCAGCAACGCAGGGTCCGCGTCTCTCTTACAGGACGTGAGCTTCACATCTCAGAACCCTGCGTCTCAGCTTTGCGACGCAAGGATAGCTCTCAGAAGCTGAAAAGCCCTCGACAACCCGAGGCTGATCTCTTTGGTCCTCCTCCGACAAATCTAAGAGATTATTTAACGAAGAAAAGGAGTGCTAATCAGATCACTCCGTCTTGTTGCTGTGAACGGCTCATCACGACAATGCTCTCTGAATGCCGCTGCAGCTTACATACAAGCAAATAGTCAGTGTTCAGACGATTGATCCCAACCTCCCGATCAGCTAAAAGTATCGCTTCCACAGGAGGAGAACTTTCTCTGACATGGAGTACCCTGAAGTCACTGCAAACATGGCAAGTAGAAGTAGGGAAAAACAACCAGCAGTCAGCTCCGATGAGTCTGACACGAAAAAAGGAGTATATCGGCATACTCGCACTCGGACTGGTGCGGTTGCCCCGATCAACTACAGTGCCTTAGCTCGGGGCATTGAAGTAAATGAATCACATTCCGCCATTACAGAATCGCAGGCTTCGAACTCTTCCATAGAGAAGGAAGCCTTCGTGTACATGACAAATACTCTTGAGGAGATGGCCAGGCACTTTGAACAACAAGCCCAGGTCCAGAGGGAACAATTCGATATGATTCGTGCTCAATAAGAATCCATCGATCCTCTCAAGCAGATGCTGGCACAATTGCTTGAGGACAAGAGGAAGTCAACTGCCAAAACTTCTTCTAAAAAGTCCAAAGGCAAACGGAAAGAGGGAAAAAGCTCATCTTCTGTACATATCGAGGAGAAGGAGCAATCTGATTCCGAGTCATCTAAATCCTCGTCTAAGGAGGAAGGCAACCCGGACCATGAGAGTATTCATTCTAAAAGAATGAGTCAATTGGAGCACCGTCTGGAAGCCCTTACTAACCGGAAAGGCCTCCAAGAAGCAAGAGTGATCCGGCCATATCCGGCCGAGTGGGACCTTGTTCCATACCCTCCTAAATTCAAAGCTCCAACCCTACAAGCTTTTGACGGCAAAGGGTCACCGAACCAACATATTTACTACTTCAAGTCTCAGACAGGAAATATAATAGATAATGATGTCATCCTGGCACGTTTGTTCATCGGCACTTTAAAAGGGCTTGCCTTTAAATGGTTCATGAAACTCCCAGAAGGCTCCATCAAAAATTGGGGTGATTTGGAGAAGCTCTTCCTGACACGCTTCTTTGAAGATGTGTAACGCCCCGATCCGGAGGGTACGGAGACATTACTGCGACGTACATACGCAGGTCGGAAGTACCCTCACGTATATACGCTAAGTAACAATACATGCAAGTAAAAGAGTACGGAAGCACGTGGCAATATACATTCCAACATAAAGATTACAAAGTTATCACAGAGCGGGATATGTTAGTACATGTTCATTATATCACCGCTAGATACAAAAGTAAGAATTACAATTTGTACAACAAAAGGTGCTCACGAGCTGAGAAGAAAGTCCCCGAGCTAGCAGAAGGATTCAGGAACGGAAGGAGCTAGGGCAAATCAGCTTGCTCCGAGAAATAGGCTTGATCTTCAGTGGAGGGCTCCACTTCAGTCCACGCTTCAGAACCTGAACATGCGAGTTCAGGGGAGTCAGAACTCCCTAACAAATATGCAGGTGAAAGCCAAATATCATAAAGAGATAAGTATATGCATGTGTGATATGATCAAACAGTATTAAACATCAAAAACTGTGTTGAATTTACGTGTACAGAAAACACGAAATGGAGGCCTGAAATAAAAGTAATAAGGCCTGAATAAATCGATTCTGCCATTTTATTATATTTATACTTATTACTCGATCTACCCATATGTCTAGGTATGTGTAATAGCGTCCCAGCACACATACATCCACATAGGAGTAAATCGAGGCTGTTATTGGAAACCAACGGGGGTATCAACGAACAATGTTTACAGTGGATCCCGTGCATACCCGGGACCACGGCCCATGATTGTTCCGTTGCTGGTGGACGGAACCTGCCGCAAGGCGTTCAGTAGGGTCTTATAGGATGCCCTTGTCAAGATGGTACCAAGAAGGAGGGAGCCAGCGCTCCCCTCGGTCGCCTGGAGGCCCTCAGGTCAAACCGGAAAATGTAGTTGCACAACATACCTAAAACCACTGTAAACACGAACATATATTGATAGCCGCATATTTCCCCCAACCCGATGTAAGTTGTCTCATTTTATGAGTTATTTAGGTAATTATCCGATTTCGGGAATGAGCAGGAGCAAGTCCGGAATATTATGAAGACAGGAGTATCAGGAGTGCAATGTACTATCACATAATTCAAGTTTGTAAAACATGATGTCCGGTTATCATTCCCGTTATCATGATAATTGTAAAAGTCAAGTGTATCACGCCTGGTGTCAAGGGATAGCATGACAAGGGGTGATATTCGTCAAGTGACAAGTCATGAAATAACAATATATAATACAAGTCCCGAGGATAAGGTCCATATTCAAGGAAGTGATTAACCACAGCAGGCATCCAAACTTAGTCGACTAGGGAAAAGCAAGTAGTCGACTTATGAAAGAGTTAGTCGACTATAGAGGAGGGTCAAGTCGACTGATAAAGGCCGCGTCTCATAGGGTCGCGTCTTCAGGAAAAAGTTAGTCGACTAGGGATAAAGGGATAGTCGACTAATAAGGCCGCGTCTCATAGAGCCGCGTCTCATAGGGTCGCGTCTTCAGGAAAAAGTTAGTCGACTAGGGATAAAGGGATAGTCGACTAATAAGGCCGCGTCTCATAGAGCCGCGTCTCAAATAGGTTAGTCGACTTGAGACAAGGAAGTAGTCGACTAATAAGGTCGCGTCTCAAGGGTCGCGTCTTCAAATAGGTTAGTCGATTTGAGACAAGGAAGTAGTCGACTAATAAGGTTTCAAGTCGACTAATAACTGGATCAAGTCGACTAACAGAGGCAAACTGAGAGCAGAACTAATTTTTGAGGGTTGTGGTTGTTGATATAAAAATACCAGTATAAAAATAAGTTATCCATGTCTTGGCGAGTAAAGTTACTCGCCTAAAAATGTTCCTTTGATGCGTCCGACGCCCCGGGAGAAAAATACCAAGTGAGGATAAGTTCTTTGTTAAAGTGGTCGTCAATTATCACCAAAACGATTACCGGAATAATCGCGAACGATTACCGGAAAATCTACGGCGATATTGCCGACGAAGAAAAGCTCGGCCCCAATCCAAAAGGAGGGTACCGGCCTAAGAGTCTTGCCGATGATGAAGAGCACGGCCCCCAATCCAAAGGAGGTGGCCGGCCTTAAAAGAGAAGGAGAGAGGTTGATGGTGCAAGTATAGTTCAATTTGACAAAATGGATTTTGCAAACTATGTTTCGGAGGACGAATCTATAGTTCGTCGGAAAGAGGATGACGAGGAGGTGAAGATGGTATGCTTGGTGGTGGCTAGGGTGGTGTAGATGGTGGTGGGGAAGGTGGTGAAGTTGATGGAGGAGATGGGTTCCCTTGATGTTTCTTGGTGAAAAGGGGTTGAAGAAGATGGAGTAGTTGTTGGAAATGGAGGAGGAGATGGAGGGGAAGAAGGTGGAGGAGTTGGTGGAAGAAGTTGGTGGTGGAAGTGGTGAAAAGTGGAGGGAGGAGGCCGGCCAAGGGCAGCTTTGCTGCTGTTTTTGCTGCTGTTAGCTGCAGGAAACAAAGAAGAGAAAGGAAATAATGAGTGGGAGAGAGAGAGAGAAGGGAAGGAGGAGTGGGTATATATAAAGGGAAAGTTCCACATAATTACAAGTTGCCATTCTCACCATGAAACATGCGTTTCCTCCCACAATTGGCTGCGTCCCATGCTAGAGACCCGCGTCCAGCAGTCTAGACGCGGAAAAGAATCTGCGTTCAAGAAAATGCAAAGCTGCGTTGGTAGAATAGGACGAAAAAGCAGGGGATTAGATCTGGGTTGATTTCTTTTGAAGGACGGAACATTAAATGTGGGATGGAGAGAGTCTCCGCATTAATTACTGAGTTCAGAGTTGGTGGATCTCGCGTTAGGCATGAGAGAGAAAATAATAAAATATACGGACAGAATTCCGGTATCTGGGAAAACACCGGAAACTCAAGAAAAGCCCAAAAAATAAAGTATCTCGAAAAGTCTCCAAAAATTCTCAAAAATAAGAAATATTATTTAAGATTTTTAGTGAAATCGGTTTTCAGAAATTCAATTCCATTTTCAAAATAAAAATCCTAGAATCCACTGTGAACGGTGTCTACACCGGGTAGGCTGGATTTTGATAAAATCTGAAAAATCCCAGAAAATGCCTGAAGGAAGAAAATACAATTTTAAGAAGGAATGTGAAAGCGGAATCTAGAAATTTGATCCCAATTGTGAATTAAAATTCCTGGAATCAACCAGTGATACTGGCGGACACCAAATCTAGTGAAATTTTGATAAATTCTAAAAATTCTAAAAAAATTCATTTAGATAGAAAATATGATTTTAAGAAATACTGTGAAAGCTGTTTTAATATTTTCAACTCCATTTGTAAATTAAAAATCCGAAAGTCGGTCAGCGAAACTGGCCGACACCGGTTTTGAAGATTTACAATTAAATTCTGAAAAATTCCAGAAAATCATGAAAAATCTAGAATATTAAAAAATAATATTTGAAACTGAAATCGGTCAAATCTGAATACTGTAAAGGTCAAATCATGCAGTACTGCTATATGAGTAAGATTTTAAATAACAGAAAATAATAATAATAAATAAAAAAATATACGCTCCAAAAATCAGGATATATAACTGGGTACGTATACCGAGGATGGGGTGTTACAATCCATCCACCTTATCAAAAAATTTCGTCCTCGAAATTTCGATAATGGGGATGTGAAGGCAGGAAGGAATAGGGGTAAGGAATTTTACCAACTAAGATGGAAAGAATTGGGGGTAACGTTCACGAATAGTATCCTCTCGTTCCCATGTAGCTTCTCCTGGGGCATGCCTATTCCAAGAAACCAGTACCAATGGTATTGCCCGATTTTTCAATGTTTTGACACTTCTGTCCAGAATGGCCATCGGCTGCTCCTTATAAGACAAATCGGGTTGTAGTTCTAGTTCTGAGTGATCTAGAATGTGACTTTCATCCTTGACATACTTTCTCAGCTGTGATACATGGAATACATTATGTACTCCTTCTAAAGATGGTGGCAATGCCAATCGGTAAGCCACATCTCCCACACGATCCAAATTTCAAATGGGCCAATGTATCTTGGACTAAGTTTTCCGCGAGTACCGAATCGGATTACCCCTTTGGTTGGTGATATCCTTAAAAATACGTGATCGCCTGTTTTGAATTCCAAGGGTCTTCTATTAGTATCTGCCAACTCTTCTGTCGGCTCTGTGCTGCCCGGAGATGATCTCTGATAATTCTGACTTTATCTGTTGTCTGAACTAGAATATCTGGTCCCATAAGTCTTCTTTCGCCGACTTCATCCCAACATATTGGCGACCTGCATTTCCTGCCATATAGTGCTTCAAATGGAGCCATCTTGATACTGGCTTGATAGCTATTATTATAAGAGAATTCTACCAGATGAATATAGTCTTCCCATGACCTTTTGAATTCTATCATGCATGCTCGTAACATGTCTTCAAGGATTTGGATAGTTCGTTCAGATTGTCCATCTGTCTGGGGATGATATGAGGTACTGAATTTCAGACGAGTTCCCAAATTTTCTTGGAGACTTTCCCAGAAATGTGATCGGAATCTCGTGTCTCTATCTGACACGATACTAACTGGAACTCCATGTAGACGAACAATTTCTTTCATATATTTATCTGCAAGAACTTCTGTTGACTGACCTACTCTGAAAGGTAGGAAGTGAGCTGCTTTTGTGAGGCGGTCAACGATCACCCATACTGCATTGTTACCCTTAGGACTGCGGGGTAGAGCTGTAACAAAATCCATGGTGATATGTTCCCACTTCCATTCGGGTATCGGCAACGGTTGTAGAAGTCCAGCTGTTCTCTGATGTTCTGCCTTTATTTGCTGACAAACCAAGCATTTTGCCACATACTGGGCTATCTCCCTCTTCATGGCATTCCACCAAAACTTCAGCTTCAAGTCTTGATACATTTTATTTCCTCCTGGGTGTATGGAATACGCCGAACTGTGTGCCTCTGCCAAAACTTTCTGCCGGACTTCCCCTGGTGGTACACAGATTCTGTTACCAAAATAAAGTGCATCATCCGAATGAATACAGATATCAGTCCTTAATCTAGCTTCTACTTGAGCCATGAATTTCTGCAATCTGGGGTCCCCTTTTGGGCTTCCTTAATTTCACTTATCAGGGTCGGTTGAATCTGGAAGGTCATTAGTTGACCTGACTCATCTGCTCCTTGTATTAGAATCAAGTCCAACTTCATGATTTCCCGAAGCAATTCCTTCTGTTGAGTGAGTTGTAATAATACTTTGTTCTCTGGTCTCCTGCTTAATGCATCTGGGACTGTATTGTCCTTACCAGGGTGGTATTGTAAGTCTATGTCATAGTCGGCCATCAATTCAAGCCACCGCCTTTGCCTCATGTTTAATTCTTTCTGTGTGAAGATATACTTAAGGCTCTTATGATCAGTATAGATCAATACTTTGTCCCCCAGAAGGTAGTGTCTCCAGATCTTCAATGCAAATATTACCGCCGCCAGTTCTAAGTCATGGTTGGGTAATTTCTCTCATGTGGTTTCAATTGCCTAGATGCATAAGCTATGACATGACCATGCTGCATTAATACACATCCTAGGCCTTTTCCGGATGCATCACTATATATAACCATCCCTCCTGTTCCCGAGGGAGTCTTCAGTATTGGAGCTGAAATTAGTCTTTCCTTCAATTGTTTAAATGCTGCAGCACATTCCTCTGACCATGATACATTTCCCCTTTTCTGGTGAGCTTTGTTAATGGGGCTGCAATTTTGGAAAAGTCTTGGACAAATCTTCTGTAATATCCAGCTAATCCAATAAAGCTTTTAATTTCTGTTACTGTCCTTGGGATTGGCCAATCTTTTACTGCCTGGATCTTGTTAGGGTCGACTGAAATTCCTTCTTCTGAAACTACATGACCCAAGAAAGCTATACGGTCTAACAGAACTCACACTTGCTTTCCTTTGCATAAAGTTGTTCCTGCCGGAGATTCTGTAGCACCATCCTCAAGTGTTCTGCATGCTCTTTGTCGTTTTTTGAATATATCAAGATATCATCGATAAACACCACAACAAACTGGTCCAAATATGGCGAGAAGACTCGGTTCATCAAATCCATAAAGACAGCTGGGGCATTGGTTACTCCGAAGGGCATGACCAGAAATTCGTAATGACCATATCGAGTTCGGAATGCTGTCTTCGGAATATCTTCTTTCTTCACTTTCAGTTGGTGATAACCTGATTGTAAATCCAGTTTTGAAAACACTCGGGCCCCATGAAGCTGATCAAATAGATCATCAATTCTTGGTAAGGGATACTTATTCTTGATGGTAACCTTGTTTAACTCTCTGTAATCTATACACAACCGCTTACCACCATCTTTCTTGTTGGCCAATAGCACTGGAGCTCCCCACGGTGAAGTACTTGGTCTAATCAATCCCTTGTCAGAATATTCTTGTAACTGCTTCTTTAGAACTTCTAATTTAGTAGGCGCCATTCTGTATGGAGCTTTAGATATTGGGACTGTGCCCGGAATGATATCAATGGAGAACTCAATTACTCTATCGGGTGGAAGTCCTGAGATCTCCTTAAATACTTCTGGAAACTCATTCCAAACTGGCACTCCCTTTTTCTGGATCTCAGCAGTAGTCATCTGTGTTTTACCCTTTGCAGGCTTATGCTCTCCTTCAAATTGGAACTCAGGCTGAAGCGGTATTCTGAAAATGACTTTCTTGTTTCGACAATCAATGACCGCATGGTATTTGCTGAGCCAAGTCATGCCTAAGATTACGTCGTACCCCTTAGTATCTAGTACGAGCATATCCACTGTTAATGTCCTGTCACAGTTCCACCGGACAATCTACACAAATTCTGTTAGAGATGACTACCCCATTACCGGTACTAATCTCCCACTGGTGGTCTAAATATTCAACAGGTATAGAGTTCAAAGCAATGAAACTATCTGATATGTAACAATGAGAAGCGCCAGAATCAAAGAGGGCTAAGACAGGTTTAGAGTGCACCATAATCTTACCTGTTACCACTTCTCTAGAAGTTTGGGCCTCTTCCGCCGTCAAGTTGTAGGCCCGTCCTCTTCCACGACCTGCTGTTGTTCTTCCTCCCCTTGGAGCTGGGCGAAAAAACCCGTTGTTGTGGAGGGAGAGGGGCCCTTCCGACTATCGGCCCTGGGTTCCTCTGACCAATAGGTGCAGGAAGTGCCGGTGGGGGTCGGTTCACCATCCAGTTCTCTTACGGGGACAGCCTTCTATTGTGTGATCACCAGACCCACATATCAGACATAATCCATTGGCCCTACGGCACTCCTGACGTGTGTGGCCTGTCCTCTGGCAATAATCACATATAGGAAGTGGTCGAGTTATCTGAAGAGGGGCTGATCGAAATGGTCTTCTAACCATTGGGGCTTTTGCAGCCCTGACTGGACCTCCTCTGCCCAGTTGCTGAAATGGCCTCTTCATGGCCTGATTCTCCTTCTGATCAAGGTTCTTTTTCTCCAATCCTCGCTCCACCTCTCGAGCTACAGTGAGGACCTGGGAATATGTTTTCAGCTGCTGGGGAATCAAAAGGACTTGAATATCCATTTGTAAGCCCTGCTGAAATCTGCTTGCCCGTTTCTCCTCATCAGCTATCATATACGGAGCAAAACGACTCAGCCTTAAGAACTCAGCAGCATATTCATCAACAGACCGGTTCCATTGTTGAAGTCGGATGAATTGCTCTTCCATCTCCTTCTGAGCTGTGGTAGGAAAGAATCTATCATAAAAGCTTTTAGAGAACTGGTCCCAAGTGATGGGTTTATCCAGTCTCGCTTCTTCAGCTAACCACCAGTTTCTAGCCACATCCTTTAATGGATCTTGGCGACTTCCACCTTGTCTTCCTCTGGGACCCGTGCTGCCTTCAAGAGATCTGTTGTGTCAATTAGCCACTGCTCGGCATCTAGCGGTCTTTCTCCCCCCGTAAATATTGCCGGCTGTAACCGCCTGAAGTCTGACACGTTGCCTGGCCTCCGTTCTTGAGGAGCTGCTATCAATCCTTGCCGGAGGAGTTCGGTCTGCCTTTGTTGATTCTCCACCATATTCTGGATAGCCCTAAGAATATCAGTATTTCCCCCTGTGGGTCCATTCTGTGGCTGCCCGGAGTTGTTACATCCTGACCTTCTATCCATATCTATGTGGTAAAAGATGTCTGAAAGGAGTGAAAGCAAAAGATAGATGGACTTTAGGAATCAAGGGAAGGAATATCAAGAAGGAATGGATAACTTTGTACATTGTAGTTGGAATGTATAACTGAAACTCATGAATTCCAACTGCAAATTAAGATCCTATTAATTTTCAATTGGGTTGTACTGTAGGTGTGAGAGCCTGGCTCTGATACCAACCTGTAACGCCCCGATCCAGCGGGTACGGAGACGTTACTGCGACGTACATACGCAGGTCGGAAATACCCTCACGTATATACGCTAAGCATCAGTACAGGCAAGTAAAAGAGTACGGAAACACGTGGCAATATACATTCCAACATCAGGATTACAAAGTTATCACAGAGCGGGATATGTTAGTACATGTTCATTATATCACCGCTAGATACAAAAGTAAGAATTACAATTTGTACAACAAAAGGTGCTCACGGGCTGAGAAGAAAGTCCCCGAGCTAGCAGAAGGATTCAGGAACGGAAGGAGCTAGGGCAAATCAGCTTGCTCCGAGAAATAGGCTTGATCTTCAGTGGAGCCCTCCACTGAAGATCAAGCCTATTTCTCGGAGCAAGCTGATTTGCCCTAGCTCCTTCCGTTCCTGAATCCTTCTGCTAGCTCGGGGATCTTCTTCTCAGCCCGTGAGCACCTTTTGTTGTACAAATTGTAATTTTACTTTGTATCTGGCTGTGATATAATGTTCATGTATCAGTATATCACGCTCTGTGATGACTTTGTAATCTTTATGTTGGAATGTATATTGCCACGTGCTTCCGTACTCTTTTACTTGCATGTATTGTTGCTTAGCGTATATACGTGAGGGTACTTCCGACCTGCGTATGTACGTCGCAGTAACGTCTCCGTACCCTCCGGATCGGGGCGTTACAAGATGACTCGGAGATCACAATGCCTACTCTCCTGGCCATGAAGCAGCGAAAGGGAGAGTCAGTCAAAATATTTATGGAAAGATTTCGGAACATGGCACTCCGATGTCCTAGCGGTATGACCCAGGCTTCCCTGGTAGAAACATGCCGCCACAATCTACAAACTTCATTCATAACTCAAATAGGAGTTGCTGAGAGCCGCACCTAGAAGCAACTGGTCCAGCAAGGTGAACAGACTGAAGAAATTATCGCTAGGGTTAAGGCAGAAGAAAACAAACCCAGACCCAAAAAGTCAACAAGGCGCATGCCAGAAGCATCTTTTCAATCAAAAAGGAAAGATAATTTGGCGACGGAGACAAAATCCCCCGTCAAACCTCAGCCGGTCAGGCGAGGTGGTTCTTCAAGTCAGCCACGCGCCAACAAGCAGTATTCCTTCAAAGACGAGCATGTCGACTCGTTGTTCAAGCTACTCAATAAGAGCAACAGATTAAAACTTCCTGAAGTTAGACGTCCTGAAGAAGTCGGTAAGTCCGATAATCCTAACTAACTATGCCTGTATCATAGATTGTTGGGGCATCCCACCAAGAGCTGTTACATCTTCAAAGACATCCTTCAAGCTCTGATCGATGCAGAAGTGCTAAAGCTCCGTCCAGAATAGAGGAAAGTGACGGCTAATATGACATCATTCCTTCAGTTTGGACAACAGCCTCCAGCACCGTCCGAAATAGTTTCCATCCTAAAAGGGGAACTAAGAATGATCAATACGGACCCACATCATCAACAAGAGAAGGGTCTTGTACCTGTACCCACGCCTCAGGTAGAAAATATGTGGGTTCATCCCGACCTTGTGGAAGGCCAACAATGGACTACTGTTACCAACAGAAAGTCCAAAGGCAAAACAAAAGCTTCATCCTGCAACGTGGTGTGCGCTTCTTCCCGGGAAAAAGAAACCGACATTCCCTCAATAACTGATTCGGAAGAGGAAACAATCGTCCTTGCCGCAGAACCCAAACAATCGCTCGTGGCAGAAACTTGTTTGGGTCAGTCATATTTAAAGAAGTATGACAAGATGGTAGCAAGCCCTCCTAAACCTACTACAGAGTCAGCCAAGCCCTTCGTAAAGCAACCACTGGAGAAGCAGAAAGAGCTTCAGTTTTCCAAGACTCTTCCAAAGGATAATGCGGAAGGATCCACTACACCTTACCGCTTTGACGTCCTGGCTCGATTGGCCAATATTCTGGCCAGAACACCCTTTACGAGCTCCTGAGACTATCAAAGTCAACAAGAGAAGCTCTGAGGGAAGCCCTATCTGATACTGAGATTTTCATGGCCCAGATCCCAACTGGATCACAGGAGGAGAGGAAGAGGACTGCCTCCATGCCTCTCAAAATGCTCCCTGCATCACCTTCACGTCAGATGACTTGCAGGTCAAGGGAAAACATGATCGGCCTCTGTACTTCACAGGGTACATTGGATCGTCTGAAGTGAGCCGCATTCAGGTAGATTCAGGATCGACATTGAGCATCATGTCTCACCGGGTCATGCAACACTTAGGGATCCCCACCCACCGATTGAGCGCCACCCAGACTACCATCTATAGTTTCAACGCCAATGGTACGCGCCCAATGGGGAAGATCAAGCTCAAATGTCAGATCTGGGACCTAAAGTCTGAAGTGACGTGCTATGTGATCGACGCCGACACTTTGTACAATTTGCTGCTAAGATGACCGTGGATTCATCGTAATTCCATCTTCCCCTCCACTCTCCATCAAGTTATGAAGTACATTGACGGAAGTGGGAAAGTCCGAACGTTGATTGCCGAAAGGCATCCGTTCAAGGGGGTAAAGAACTATTTCACAGACTCCCTCCTGTACCAAGACTCTTTGAAAACGAACGAGAATTCACAACCAGGAGACCAGACTCTGGTAACGAAGCTGACACTAAGCCAGAGGTGGAAGAAAAGTGCATGTGGGAATTAAATCCACTTGTAACGAGCATTAATAAGCTCGACGTTAATAACACCGCCGATGATATAGGCGAGTGGTATATTAATGAAGAGTTGAATTTGGCTTACTTTTCTGTGTTTGCTTCTGATTCAGTGCCATCAGACACTAGTACCGAGGTGGATAGTGACTCCTGATCGGCAATAGATGCTCTGACATCATTACATGTACCAATAAAGTCATCCCTCAAAACATACCAAGATGTTGGTGATGCACAAGAATCAGTATTCATGGTTCCAGCAAGACGCAGAGGCCAAAAATTGATTCTTTTCGGAAGAATCGAGTCCGAATTGATGTCTCGCCAAGAGTCAGAAAGCGAAAACGAATCTCCTCAGTTCACTCATTATGAGCCAAATATACTCAAGATGATGGAAAACATGGGTATGATCTGACAAATGGTCCTGGTTTGAACTTCGGCAAAGGGAGAAGAACACTACTCCGATCTTTCGTTCCGAAAGGAAAGACCCCTGACTATTACCATCGAACTCGCAGGGGTTTGGGCTATGTGTCAACTTCAATTCCGTCAGCCTCTGAGTCCGAAGAGTCATATACCATAATCACTCGTCTGCACGTCATTGTGGGAGTCGGACGTTAGTGTGGGTAACCTCTTTAAGAACATTCAGTAAATATGGTGTCAACAAGCCACCTGGAAGACGAAGATGAAGAAATGATACAGTCTGACACAGATCCTTGGATCAAACACTTAAACACTCTCTGGGATATTCGCTTCGAACAACGCGAACCACCCATAGAAGATAAGGTCATCCAGATTAATCTAGGAGATGTGGCTAATCCTAAGCCCATCTTTATAAGCGAAAGCCTATCATCCTCCGAGAAAGAAGATTTAATATCTCTTGTGCGGGAGTATATAGATGTTTTCGCTTGGAATTACGAGGACATGCCCGGGCTTGATCCTCGAGTAGCTATGCATCGCCTTAACATTAATTCAGATGTAAACCAGTCAAACAGCAACAGCGACAGTTTCGTCCAGAAATAATGGAAGCAATCTAGTCAGAAGTTAAAAAGCTTATAGAATCTGACTTCATTAGGGAGGAGCAACACCCTGATTGGGTAGCCAATATCGTCCCCGTTACCAAGAAAAATAGAAAGATCCAGATTTGCATTGATTTTCATGATTTAAATGAGGCCTGTCCCAAAGACGAATTTCCTCTCCCAATCACGGATGTCATGATTGACAATACATGCGGGTTTGAACGAATGTCCTTCATGGATGGATTCTCAGGATACAATCAAATCAAAATGTACCCTGATGATGAAAAGCATACTTCTTTCAGGACACCACTGGGGGTATATTGCTATACTGTCATGCCCTTCGGACTGAAAAACGTTGGGGCAATATATCAGAGAGCTATGAATGCAATTTTCCGTGAACACATGCGTAAAACAGTGGAATGCTACGTTGACGATATTGCAGTGAAAAGCCGCACAAGGGCGACCACATAGCTGATCTGAAGACAGTTTTTGAAATCATGCGGGCACATCAGTTGAAGATGAACCCCACCAAATCTTTCCTGAGGGTAGCCAGCGGTAAATTCTTAGGATTTGTGGTGACATCCACAGAAATTCACCTAGACCCAGAAAAAGTCCATGCCGTCCGAGAGATGCAACTCCAAGGAATCTCAGGGAGCTTAGAGGATTGCAAGGGCGATTAGCATACATCCTGAGATTTATCTTAAATCTCTCTAGAAGATGCCAACCCTTCACCAAATTGATGAAAAAGGGTGCCTCATTCATTTAGGATGATGCTTGCCAACAAGCGTTCGAGGAAATCAAACGGTACCTCACGCAACCACCTGACCTTACAGCTTCGGTGTCGGAAAAACCTTTCCTGCTATATATCTGATCGATGGATCATTCCTTAGGAGCTTTACTAGACAAAAATAATGATCAAGGACATGAGCAGACAATCTACTTTCTGAGCAGGACTATGATCAGAGCCGAACATCGGTACAACCCGACCGAAAAAGAATGTTTGGCGTTGGTGTTCGCTGTCCAGAAAATGCGACACTACTTGGTGGGCCAGACTATAAATGTTATATCAAAAGTCAACCCTTTGAGGTTGCTCATGACAAAGCCATCGTCACTAAATGGTCGGCTGGCAAAATGAGCTATACTGCTATCCCAATATGAGATGCGCTTTTTACCACAAAAAGCCGTGAAGGGACAAGCGGTGGCAGATTTTCTGGCTGAACATCCGGATCCGAGAGCAACCGAACTTTATGAAGATCTTCCAAACGAAGTCGCTGAAGTTTGTCTGACCCAGACGTCTTTTGAAAGTCAGGTGTGGCAACTCTTCTTCGACGGTGCATCGAGAACAGGTCCGCGAGGGCACATCATAGCAGGAGTGAGGGTAGTATGGTCTCCCCACAAAATTATGTGATCCCTCGAGTTTTCTCATTAACTGAGCCCTGCTCCAACAATGTAGCGGAATATAATGCCCTCTTGATTGGAATGCAAATCGCCGATGAGATTGGCATTAAAAATCTCGAAGCATACGGTGACTCTAAACTCATCGTTAATCAAGTTCGTGGGGAGTATGAAGTCAGACATGAAGACTTAGTACCCTATTTCAATGCAACTATTTCTATGGCCGAAAAGTTTGAAAACTTTTACATCGACCATGTACCCCGCCAGCAAAATGCGCATGCAGATGCACTGGCATCTCTCGCTGCCTCCTTAGCCCTTCTAGCTGGAGTAGTAGAGAAAATACTTATCTACAGTCACGGCTTGTATTGCCCAAGAACCGCTTTTGAAGATCACCAAAAGCGGACAGGAGACTGTCAAGCCAAAGAAGATTTAGAGACTTCAACAGGTCCATAACTTAGGGATTGGCGATTCCCGTACAACGACTATGCATTGTACGGCATTCTTCCTGATGATCCCAAAGAGGCGGCTGCCATGAGAAGGAAAGCCCCCAAATTCTACTATAATACGATCACGCGATCACTGTATCACCGATCGCATGACGGGATCCTTCTCCGCTGCCTATCACAAAAGAAGGCACATGAAGTACTTAAAGAAGCGCATGATGGCATGTGTGGAGCTCATCAGCCTGGTCCGAAGCTTGGGGATCGACTCCGAAGACTGGGATATTATTGGCCTAAGATGATCCCTGATGCCATCACTTATGCCAAACGATGTCACGCCTGTCAAGTCCATGGTGATTTCATCCATCAAGCACCAGGATATCTTTGTTCTACAACCTCAACCTGGCCATTTGAGATGTGGGGAATGGATGTGGTCGGCCCGATCAGCCCACCTTCATCCAAAGGACATCGGTTCATCTTAGCTATAACCGATTACTTCTCTAAATGGGCTGAAGCTATTCCCTTAGGGGAGGTAAAAGCATCTGACGTGGTCAAATTCGTTAAACATCACGTCATTTACCGCTTTGGTGTACCACGACGTATTGTTCATGATAATGGCCCCCAGTTCGTCAGTCAGGCTTTTCAGAGATTCTGCAACAAGTTCAGAATCCAGAGTGTGTCCTCAACGACATACTACCCAGTAGCTCACGGCCTTGCAGAATCTTTCAAAAAGACAATTGGAAATCTTCTCAAGAAATTCGTCTCAAAAAGCCAACGTGATTGGGACGACAAATTAGGTGAATGCTTATGGGCCTATCGCACGACGATTCGAACCCCAACGAAAGCTACACCTTTCTCTTTGGTGTAGGGATGTGAAGCCGTACTCCCATTAGAAATCCAAATCCCATCTCTACGTGTTACCTTAATGACAGAGATGACAAATGAGAAGAAGCATCGATTGCGACTTGATCGGGAGAAAACCGCGCACAAAAAGTGTATGTATTGAAGTCAAAAGTTAAAATGTGTGTGCTTTGGCTTCCTCGATACTTCCGTTATAGCATGGAGGCTAAAACGAGTCGAATCCACAAGGACGGGAGGCGATAGAAGCTTTACTGGTTGATTCACGTGTGTTTGTTAAAAGTTCTTCTATGTTTGAAAGAATGAAAAAAAAAGAAAACAAAGAATGAAAAGAGAAGTACGGTGAAACACGAAGAAGTGGAAATATAGAAAAGAATATATTTGTGATTTGGTTTTTATGTCTAAAACAAAGTGAAAAAGAAAGAAAACTCACGGTTACTAACTACTAATGACTCCACCAACATGCTAACCTCTTAGTGATAGTTGCCTCACATGTATCATTGGCAATCACTAGTCCTTGGTTTAAGAGCTTTACAAAGCATGACCCATATGTAACTCATCACATCCCAACTCAACAAAATAAGTGCAAGCTACACTTAAATCATTAAAACTAAAAGTAATCATGGAGAAAGTAATGTTAGCTTGTTGAGAGTTAGGAAGTTAGAGTGTTAGATCCATCATCATGAGCCATCAATGGCTCTTGCAAGAGCAAGGCCAAGTAGAGACTATTAGATTCATGTGGATTATCAAATAAGAAGTTAGATTAGTTGGTGTTAGTAGTTAGTTGCCATGAGAGAAAAGATTAGCTAAACATGTAAAAGGAGTTAGATAGAAAACAAAGAGAGGTAAAGAGAGCACCTTTCATAGCTTGTCACCTTCTATTACAAGCACTATTGCATTCCACTCATGTATCACTCTCTCTCCTATTACAAGATCTAAAAAAATGAAAAAATACAAAGAGGAAGAAGAAGAACTAACCTAAACTAAACTACCCTAAACTACAACATGAAAAAAACTACACTAAACTCTGCATATCTCCCAATCTGAAACCCAAGGGGTATTTATAGGCACCAGGGGAACGGGGGCCAGGGGGACAACCCCTGGCCCGAAGCCAGGCGCGCGCGCGGCCATGTGGTGGCCGCGCGCTGTCCTGTTTGTCTCCTGTCAGTTTCTGTGCCCGGTTTATGGTTTGCAGCCCCTGGTTTTGACAAAATCAGCCTTCTAGGTCAATGGCTATCTTAATAGACCTTTAATCACCAATTAAATGGTAATTTAGGGTCTTCTTCTTCATTGCACACCATGGACCTAGAATCAAGCAAATAAAACTTTATTAACAGAATTTTATACCAAATAAACATGCGGATGTGATAAAAATTATACAAAATTAGAGACTAATAACACCCCCCACTTATCTTTTGCTCGTCCCGAGCAAAACAAAAAGAACTAAGAAAATTATTACACCACTTTCGCAGGTGACGCGATTGCACTGAGCATGTGCAACAAGCCGTTAAACCTCTAGGTTTCCCCTAGAGGAGGAGTTTTGTCTCCTGAGAGTTTTCAGCGGATTACACCCACAAAATCCATAAAGAAAGAAATCAAATGTTAGTATTTTGAAAACATATTTTGAAATAGAGAAAAGTGTTGAAGTATTTTTGAAAATATAAGTGATCCAAGATCATAGGTTAACCAGAAATTATTCTTCCTTAAACTAAGTCGAAATGCAAAATCTTGCTATAAATTAAATGTAAGAATTTAAAATTGAATTGACTCTTTGATTTTTCATAAAACTCTTAGAAAATATGCACTTTGTGAACTGTGAAGATTTTTGGGATATCGACTCAAACTTTTATGCCATTGATTTTTGTATATTTATTTTTTTCTTTTTTTCTTCTTTTAGTTTTCTTAGGCTTTCTTATTTACCCGGATAGTGAGACTTTAGCCGGTGACTCCCAAACCAGATGGTCCTAGGGCACCAGATGAGAAAACATCTCTCGGACTTAAGGACTCAAGTAAACAAGGCCACAAAACTAAAGGGGATTATTTTATTTTTGTCCACCGTTTTACGTATGAATAATCATACTTCCTGGGGCATAATTACCCAACTTCAATAAGTGATTTTTATTATCATAATATATATATATATATTAATATATTTTTATGACATTTTCAGTCTTTTTTTCAATCCCAAAAATTGTGTAAGTGTGAAGTGCATAAATCAAAGGCAAAAAATTTAAAATCAAATTATCTTTTCAATCTTACTTTCTTATCCTAAAATTTAAACAAGATCTATTATTTTGACTTGGTTTAAAATTTCATAATTTTAGGTCTTCCTAATTCTTAGGATAATCTTAATTTTCTTAAAAATGGATCAAAACTATTTCTCTTAATTCAAAAAGTTTTGTAAAAAGAAAAGAAAAGAGTTTTTATATATAAAAAAATTTATTTAAAAAGAAGTGTAAAAGAAAGAAAATTTAAAACTATCTATGTTAGTAAACCCTCCCCCACACTTATCTCATGCATTATCCTCAATGCATCGTGAATGTGTATATACATGAAATAAATGGGAAGGGAAGGAAAATTACCTCATGGTGGTGACTCCGGTGGTGGTCTGATTAGGCCAAGCGTTGCTACCCAATCAGGATAATGTGGATCTTGAAGGAACCCACCAATGACCTCTATAATATGACCCAGGAAAAAAATGGTTGACTGAACGGTCTTATTTAAAAACTTATCCAAATGTAATTTTCAATTTCAAAAATAATTACTTAGTCATTTTCTTCAACATTCTTGTCCAACAATGAAGTGTGATTTTGAGAGATGATTGATTTGGACTCAAATGGAATAGGAATAAAAACCGATACCGACTCGGAAATTTGACTCAGATCAAGTCGAGATTCAAAATAAGGAGTCGAAATTGGTTCAAAAATGGGGTCCAAACTAAAGAATTGATGTTCACACACTTTCCCCATCAATGAAGTATGATCATAAGATATTGGTGATTCAATTTCACGATGTACTGGTACAGGATTCAATGTTGACTCCGAAATAGAGAAAAAAATCTGGTAAAGATATCGGAATCATTATTGAATCAAAAAGTGAAAAGAAATCACCAACTTGAGGTTCAGGATCACTTTTAGGCTCAAGTTCAATTTCGGGAAAAGAATAACTTGCCAAAATGTCAAGGATGTGATGTTGGTCAAGTTCAGTTTGGTATGATGAAATTGAAGCTGGATTTCCAAAATGACATGATTTTTGGGTCCAATCAGTAGAGTTAGGGATATAAGGATCAGTCAAAGGTTGATAAGAAAGACTTTCCTCACTCTCATTGATCAATTCGCTCATAAGTGAGTCTAACCTACTGATAGGATGGGTAACACAATTTGGATTTTGAATCATGTCTTTCATACTCTTTGCAATTAATTCTTCTTGAAAAGATGAGTATGGAAGTCGATTTTGGAAATTATGTGTGAAATTGTGAGTCCATCGGATTTTGCGATTGCTGCTCGGACTCACGCAAGGGTTTCATACTCAAGTCCAGTATTGAAGTTTGTTCATTTTAAATAAGTGAGACTGGAAAAGGTGAGTAGGACCCTTGAAATTTTGGTTGAGATGATAAGTCCAACATGTTTTGTATTCTTTAACAAAAGACTTCCAAACGCTTTTCTAGCTCAGATTCTTCTTCAATTGGATGCTCTAGAAAAGGAGTATATGGATTTTGATGTGGGAAGGATTGTGAATTGAGTAAATTTTGCATTTGTTGTAGGGACTCTTCTATACTCCTTTCCAAATTAGATTTTTCTTCGGTTGGTAGAACAGGAAAAGGAGTATATGAACCAAAATCAGGGAATGAACTTTGTGAAAATTGTGGACAAGGCGGTTGAAAATTTGACTCGGGGGAGGTGAATCCCCATTGACTCTGTGAAGAGTTAAAATTATTTTGAAAATTATAGTCATAAGATTGAGGATATGGGTCATATTGAGTCAGATAATCCCAACTCGGCATATATGGTTGGTTCATGTTGTACATAGCCAGGTCGGAGTTATCTGAGTCAAATGAGGTCGGAGTGAAATATGGATTCATATTTTGATAGAAAGAATTATTGTTGTTAAAATCCATTTCACAATATACAAAAAAGACAAACAAACAAACAAAGATAAAGAAAAAGAAAACAAGCATATGCTAGGGTTGACTTAGACCTAGATGACTCCTAACTGATTAGACTGTCCACGGGGGATATATTGTCAGAATCTGACCACGAGTTAATCGGCCAGGTAAGGGCAAGATCAGTGGGAGGTATCCGTGCCGGAGCAACGGGCCTAATTATGTTAAACCACTGTTCTTCGAGGTTTCGCCTCTCAATCCCCAACCTTAGACACCGATTTGACAAGAGTCAAATTCTAACAACTTCTCCCTTAGGTCAATCTCTTAAATGAGTCCGAGATGTCCCTAGGGGCCAACGTCTAGCAATTTTTATTAAGGCTTGGGTTGTGTGAGTGGGGAGGTAATTTTGGGCTAAGGGAGGGTAATGACTTCCCACCTTATGTTGTCTTTGGTTTTGTCCTTAAGTTTAATTTGTGCAAGTATGCAATATAGATAAGAATGAATACAAAAAAGCGATTAAATCACTGAAGTGTTTGTCCTAACTATATGCAATGCAATATGTACACCTCCGTCAAGATCACAACAACACAAGAACAAAATACAGTATATTGGAATGAAAATTGACACGTGCCTAGATGCAAATGTCTAAACCGTTTTAAAGCATCAAATTTCCATATTTTAGTTCTTAAGTTATTATAGTGTACAGGTAGCAAATATTAGCAACAGAATATAATATTATACAAGAAGTTACCCAACCACACAAGAGCAAGTGTGGATCTCTGCAATGCTAAAACTTTAACCTGCACACCAAAAAATAAAGAAGAAAAGTTAACAAAAAATATGAAATCAAACCGTTCCCATCCCCGGCAACGGCGCCAAAATTTGATCGGGGGAAACCGCGCACAAAAAGTGTATGTATTGAAATCAAAAGTTAAAGTGTGTGTGCTTTGGCTTCCTCGATACTTCCGTTATAGCATAGAGGCTAAAACGAGTCGAATCCACAAGGACGGGAGGCGATAGAAGCTTTACCGGTTGATTCACTGTGTGTGTTAAAAGTTCTTCTATGTTTGAAAGAATGAAAAGAAAAGAAAATAAAGAATGAAAAGAGAAGTACGGTGAAACACGAAGAAGTGAAAATATAGAAAAGAATTATTTGTGATTTTGGTTTTTATGTCTAAAACAAAGTGAAAAAGAAAGAAAACTCACGGCTGCTAACTACTAATGACTCCAACAACATGCTAACCTCTTAGTGATAGTTGCCTCACATGTATCATTGGCAATCACTAGTCCTTGGTTCAAGAGTTTTATAAAGCATGACCCATATGTAACTCATCACATTCCAACTCAACAAAACAAGTGCAAGCTACACTTAAATCATCAAAACTAAAAGTAAGCATGGAGTAAAGTAATGTTAGCTTGTTAGAGAGTTAGGAAGTTAGAGTGTTAGATCCATCATCATGAGCCATCAATGGCTCTTACAAGAGCAAGGCCAAGTAGAGGCTATTAGACTCATGTGGATTATCAAATAAGAAGTTAGACTAGTTGGTGGTTAGTAGTTAGTTGCCATGAGAGAAATGATTAGCTAAACATGTAAAAGGAGTTAGATAGAAAACAAAGAGAGGTAAAGAGAGCACCTTTCATAGCTTGTCACCTTCTATTACAAGCACTCTTGCATTCCACTCATGTATCACTCTCTCTCCTATTACAAGATCTAAAACAAATGGAAAATACAAAGAGGAAGAAGAAGAACTAACCTAAACTAAACTACCCTAAACTACAACATGGAAAAAACTACACTAAACTCTGCATATCTCCCAACTCTGGACCCCCAAGGGGTATTTATAGGCACCAGGGGAACGGGGGCCAGGGGGACAACCCCTGGCCCGAAGCCAGGCGCGCTCCGCGTTTCCGTGGCCATGTGGTGGCCGCCGCGCGCGCGGCGCTTCGAGCCGCGCGCTGTCCTGTTTGTCTCCTGTCAGTTTCTGTGCCCGCTTTCTGGTTTGCAGCCCCTGGTTTTGACAGAATCAGCCTCCTAAGTCAATGGCTTTCTTAATAGACCTTTAATCACCAATTAAATGGTAATTTAGGGTCTTCTTCTTCATTACACACCATGGACCTAGAATCAAGCAAGCAAAGCTTTATTAGTAGAATTTTATACCAAATAAATATGCAGATATGATAAAAATTATACAAAATTAGAGACTAATCACGACTCCAGGAGCTGAAGACTTTAGACAATAAACACCTGCAAGCTAAACAGCAGATCGAGCTCTATCAAGCTCGAATTACCAGAGCCTTCAACAAGAAAGTCAAGGAACAAACTTTCAAGAAAGGCGACCTTGTCTTAGCTGTCAGAAGACCTATGGTGATGACGCATAAGACCAAAGGAAAATTTCAGCCCAAATAGGAAGGACCTTTTGTAGTAGAGTCGGTCTACTCAAATGGAGCATATCACCTCATAACCTCAGACGGTGATACGCTCATGATGCCAATCAACGGCAAATTCTTGAAGAAATACTATCTTTGATAGCACTCTTCTCCCGATCAGGTTAATACTACACCTCTGACCGAAGCTCCAGATCCAAGATCAACGCTAAGGAAAGCTTTCTTCCTCTACTGGATCACATCACGGTCAATCAGCGTCAAGCTAATCAAGTGCTGGTTACATTATGATGCATAATGTAAATATTGAAGAAGAAACAAAATGCAAAACTTCGGTCTTAGCTTATTACTCTTCTCTAATGTACCTGTGGACATCCGATGCCTCCGATGGCTAAGGATAGAGAAAAATGTTGGTTTTTAAGTCCAACATAAGTCTTCGATAACTCATCATGCTGAGGAGAATAGCATGGCTAGCCCAACTCAAACGATAGTTGGTAAAGGTACACCAAATCCGTTGATAGCTGAGGGTTTGCTAAAAATCCTAATGGACTTTGTCCCATCCTCTCCTTCAAAATCTCCTACCAATTCTCACTTACAGAATGGTAGGACCATAAAAATACCTGTGTTTATCTTCCAATGAAATGAACTGGGACTTGTCAAGTTAATATTAAACCTCTGACAAACCAGATTTTCCAATCCCCAGTGGATTCAGTCAAGTTAATCATAAACCTCTGACAACAAAACTCATTAGTAATCCTCGCTGTTATGTTAATACTACATCTCTAACGACAAATTTTTCATGTCTCAGGAAATCAACGATTGTCATGTTAATATTAAACCACTGACAATTCATTTTACTTTCCACCCAAAATCTCCTACCAATTCTCTTCCATAGAGTGATAGGTCCACAAATGCAATCATTGCTAAGTTTAACAATACACCTCTGACAATGAAAAATTTCAATACTCCCCAGCGAGTACAAACTTCACTTGTCTCTCCTCCACATAGAGCACAAGTCATCAATTCTTATCAAGTTAAAATTACACCTCTGACATTTCAAATTTCACTTGTCAATTCTCATCAATAGAATGACAAGCCCTCAAAATTTATCCTATCGCAAACCAAACTTGTCAAGTTAAAATTACACCTCTGACATTCCAAATTTCACTTGTCAATTCTCATCAATAGAATGACAAGTCCTCAAAATTGCTCCTATCGCAAATCAATTCTTGTCAAGTATAATATTATAGCTCTAACAAATTACCGTTAAGTTTAACACTACACCTCTAACAGTGATTAAGTTGCTGTCAAGTTCAATAATAAACCTCTGACAGTCACTTTTCCTCAGGCTTCCATATCGAAGCTGGGATGAGCGATGTTAAGTTTAACATCACACCTCTAGCGTCTGATTCATTGCTAAGTTCAATAATACACCTATGATAATGACTTTTCCTTGAACTTCCATATCGAAGTCGAGATGACTAATGCCAAGTTCAAAATTACACCTCTAGCATTACCTTCACTGTCAAGTTTAACATTACACCTATGACAGTGATGTTTTCAGCTTCCCACATGAAACTGAAATTCCCGTTGAGTCAGGTTAATATCACACCTCTGACCCATATTTCTGTCAAGTTAATATCACACCTCTGATAGTAATCTTAAAATTCCTGAAATGGAATTTTCCCCAACTTTGACTTGTTAAATTAATTATCGCATTTAATTATCGCATTTTTAGCAAGTTAAGAGTCCCTACTTCTATGTATCTGATTTTCAAAAAAAAAAGGGAAATTCAAGACATATATAGAAGACAAGAAAAAGTGTCACTTTTATTAATATTCAAATATATGAAAGTGATACAAAGCGCTCTCTTATACAATAAGATTGAGTATTACAATAAAGGAGTACAAAGAAGTCCCTCTCTCTCAGCGAAAGGTTGCATTCACTCCTCAAGACATCCACACTGCTCCAAATACAAGATGTTTGGAAGAGCGCCGAAGAAAGGTTATTCTCTTCTTCCACTGAATCATGTCACAGTTGACCAGTGTTGAGACGACCGAGCGCTGATTACACCATGATGCATGATGTAAACATTGAAGAAGTTCATCGCTAACCAAGAACAATGGTGTTTCTCGAGGTCGAAATGCAGAAGAATATTCTGATTCCACCCGACCAACTAGTGTGGGCCGTAATCCTTCGTTGATGAACATCTCCACCACCAGAAAGTCATCTAATGAGCATGGATTTTTCCTTGATGTCACTTCTGGCAGTAAGATTAGTGAAGGGAGGATCCGAGACCTTACAGGTGACGTCCTCTTTCCCGTGACCTGCAAGAGGACCATACCCACCACTATACCTACCACCATACCCACTGTGATTATGACAAACCCGGGGCATTGCTGGTGTGTCATGTCCAATAAGGCCTTGACGGATGTCATTAACCACGTGAATCCTCCTCGCCCATGAACAGGAGCTTTGATTTCCCGAGTACTCGCCAATCGAACAAGCTCGCTGGCCGAAATATTCTCCCAAGAGCCCAGTGAAGATGCGGGAGACTGACGGAGACTGCCAGAACCTGCAAGAAGCAAAAATCAAAAGGTTTAAAATTCTGTCAAGGCAACAGCATAAAAGCTGAAGGGCAGACGTGGTTGAAGTTGTGAACTTCAGACGTGGATTTAACTAGCGCAGATCTGAACATGATCTGGTTTTAGACCCGCGTCCAAGATACGAGACGCGAGGTAGATTAGACGTAGAAGTCACCACACCCGTGTTTGGGAAACAGGGGTTGCCACATCCAAGTCCAGAGATCTCGAAAGAATTAAAATTCTTTAAGTCAAGAACCTCAAACGCGGGCTTTATGTACAAAGCTCGCGTCTCAAGATCCAAGTACAGAGTTTATCACACTCGCGTCAAAGGATTTGTGAGTTCGAGTTCAAAGTCATTGAGCTCGCGCTTCATCAAGAAGGCTGAAAGACGCGACTTTCGAACACGGGCGCATCAATCAGATTTCAAGAGAAGGTCAAGAGATCGAATTTCTTTAATGCACAGGAAGACAAAAACTCAGTAGGACTGAGTATTTTATGGCGACCATGGTGACAACTGGTTCCTAACCGGAGAAGAATTCTCTAGAAGTTGAACTTTATGCATCAAGGCGCGGCTGTGAAAACACTTAAAGCGATGCCTTTTGATCTTGAAATCACTTGACAGCGATAATCTTTGGAGAAGATTAAAGGAAAGTATGAAAACTTTGAGTTCAAAAAGCATTGAAGCTTCGAGTTCTTGCTGTTCATTGGGACACATCCCCTTGAAGGGAAGATAGACAAATCAAGACGAAGACCTTCAGAGCGCATGCTCGCAAAGGAAAACAGTCTAGATAATCTACTGTTAAGGGGGTGAGGCCTATTTATAGGCAAGCCATAAGGCCTGTAATTAATGGCATAAAATTCAAAGCCATCAGCCTTAATTCCCGCACGAACATCAAGTCCAATAAGGAGCTGACGCGTGGATTGTCGCTTCGGGAAACGTCGAAGGACACAAGTCCCTAATCGTCAACGCTGACCTGGCATTAAAAGATCCAACAAGATCTTTAAGATGGGCTGCATGTAACGCTTAGGAAGCGGCGTCAGGCGCAGACTCAAAGGTCGTGTCCACAAGTCCGCGACCTTTCATACCTACTGAAGAGTCCACAACCGCGTCTCTTTTATTAAGAACGCAGGTTCGCGCTTCAAGTTTGCGCCCTATCAAGGGACCAGAACCGCATCTCTATTGAGCCAGTGCCGCATCCCCATCAACCAGCTGAGACCCGTGCGTCTTAAATGCGACGCGAATTTCGCGCGTCAAAGGAAAGATGTCCCTTCAACTCCGCCAGACATGTGGCAACGCGCCCAAAATGTGGACTCGTGCTTAACAAAAACTGCGTCCCTCCA
Organism: Agave tequilana; assembly: GCA_038442645.1. NCBI lineage: Eukaryota > Viridiplantae > Streptophyta > Magnoliopsida > Asparagales > Asparagaceae > Agave > Agave tequilana. The sequence continues at coordinate 25,033 of JAVJIF010027332.1, read as the reverse complement.
AAGGTCGCGCCTCTTCAGTAAGGCCAAAGCCGCACCTAGTCAACAGAGTGAGAGCTGCGTCTTTACTTCAAAGATCGCGTCCCTCCAGGAGTCGCGTTTCTTCAGCAAATTAATAGATGCGTCCCACTCCAAGTGAGGACTGTGTCTCTAGAGCAACATGGCCCTGCATCTACAAGACTTGCATTCAGTCTTTACTTCTGCAAATCAGTTCAACAGTACACTGACACAAGCAGACGACTGTTTACCCTGGTTCAACAGTACGCCAACAATCAGCTCAGAGCACTGAGGGGGTCTGAACTGCGTACTAGACACTCACCACGATTATCTCTGGAGGCTTTAAAGGGTTTTATAGTACACTCCCGAAGACCATATTCCAGACAAGATCAAGCTCAGAGTATCTCAAATGATTGTCAATCCAATCATGAGAAGTATAAATTCAACCAGAGTCCAAAGTATTTCGAAATCTGTCCCAGTCAACCGTAGAATATAAAAAACATTGGAGGGGGTTATGTAGGCTGTCTAAAAATCACTGAAGACAAGTCGGCAAAAAGCAGAGTCCAAGCTCCAGACGCAAGGCTAATCATCGCCACCAACGCAGTACCAAGACGCGAGGGTTGAAACCCGCGTCTCGACATCACTGCAAGGACCAAGACGCGAGGGTTGAAACTCGCGTCTCGACATCACTGCAAGGAAAAAGACACGAGGGTTGAAACCCGCGTCTCAGAATTATTGCAGTACCAAGACGCTGAGTCCAAAGCCCGCGTCTCACGTGAAGCTTGACGCAGAATTAGAAGCTCGCGTTTCTCAAGCATCACCTCAATGGCAAAACGCGAGGCCCAAAGCCTGCCTCTCGGTTATAACTGCCCTCATTACTGGGTCAATTACTGCCCACGTAATGAGGGAGTTAACCCCATTATGGAGTATTTTTAGGGGACACGTCTACCCCCCTGAAACCTCTATAAATAGCCCAGTTTGCTATAGAAAAGGGGTGTGAAAATTCTTGGTAAAAAAAAGAACTTCGGTTGTAAGCAGTAGAAACACCAAGACTTCCAGCTGAAAAGAAAGAGAGTTCAACTCTTCTAACAACTTGTTAGGTACAAGTTCGTATTTGCCTACAATCTCTTTGAGATCTTTGGTGGACAAAAGCTGTGTTACTTCGTCTACTATTCAAAGAGAGGATTCCCAAGAGGTCCTGACGTTCACCCGGTCAACGAAAAATAAGATTCACTTTCCATCGCCACATCAAGAACCCAGCTTTAAACAAAAGGGAGATCTGAGCTTGAATATCTCCCCTCTCTTGTGAGAGGATTATTGATCCACTGTAATTTTCTTTACTATCAAATAAAGAATTTACTCCTCGATCTTCTATTTCCCCTACCAAACACCTATAAATAGGACTTTTGCAATCCTTTTCTAGAGAAATATTTCTTTCTTTTTTTAATGAGTCTTCAGCAGAAATCTTTCTTCCTTCCTTGCTGATTTTTAAAAACATCAAGGTCTTCATCCTCTTCATCTCTCCGAAATTGACATTCATGGCACCTGCACATTGTCCAGGCAAGGAAGCTAAGACCCCTGAGGCATCGAAGGCCTTCACTCCGGTCGTCACCCAACCCATAGCAGGTGAGTCTCGGCTGTTCAGAGACTCCACCAATTAATTAGTGATTTTAAAGAGTTTGTCTCCTTCAATTTAGCTTTACCAGCTATTTCAAGGATTGAATTCCCTTGATTTTCACATTTGGTGAATCTGAAACCAACAAAAGTTTTTTTAGTCTTTTTCAAGCTTTTTGACGAATCTAAGACTTGCCTGATCAGGCGAAAGCATATTTCAGTCAAGACTAATCTTGCCATATAGGCGAGGCTATGCCTTGACGTTTTTTAGGTCAAGTTAACCTTGCCATATAGGCAAGGCTATGGGCTTTTTAAGGTTGCGCTAACCTTGCCATATAGGTGAGGCTATGCCTGGTCGTATAGGTGAGGCTATGCCTTGACCTTTTTAGGGCTGGACTATCCTTGCCATATAGGCGAGACTATGCCTTAGTCTTTCTGAGGAGAGGCTAGCCTTGCCATGTAGGCGAGACTATGCCTTGGCCTTTTAAGGCCGAGCTAACCTTACCATATAGGGGAGGCTATGCCTTGCCGTATAGACGAGGCTATGCCTTGGCCTTTTTAAGGCTCGGCTAGCCTTGCCACATAGGTGAGGCTATGCCTTAGCCTTTTTGAGGCGAGGCTAGCCTTGCCATATAGGCGAGACTATGCCTTGGCCTTTTTAAGACTTGGCTAGCCTAGTCATGTAAGCGAGGCTATGCCTTAACCTTTCTCAAGACATAAGTTCCTTTCAAGTTTCAAGTGAAGCTAGCCCTTTGCGACTTTTAGCATTTTGCCTCCGTGTAATGTGAAGCTTGACCTCAGAACGAAGCTAGGTCTAGGTCAACTTATTCAGGGAGCGGTGCACCTTCTCTTTTTTTTGAGGCTAACATGTTTACTTTTCTTTGTTTTGCAATGCATTACACTCCCAATCTCTTCGACTTGACGACGAGGGTGGACGGAAGTATGCATTCCCATTTTCAAGTTCAGGCTTTACTTATTAGTGAGAATAGCATACTGGAGCAGAAGACACTAATTTCAGGAGGAGACCAACATACATTTTGCAATATCATTTTCACGAATATGTTCAGGAACGATGACATGATCATATTCAGCAGGCCAATTCTTGTATTCAGAATTATCACACCAGGCGTCGACCGACAGTTGCTTATTCAGAATTGCCCACTTAGTTGCAAAGTTGTGTTATTGTACTCAATGTACATGGGAAACTGCGTCATTGCTTCCACTAATATTTCTCCTTTATTGGGTCTCTGCACAGGACATTTGAAGGTCACAGGAAAGGGGATGTCACAAATAAAGTCTCAGATCCTCCCTTCACCAATCTTGTTCAAAGAAGTGACAGCGACGGAGAACCCATGCTCATTGGATGACTTTTTGGTGGCAAAATCTTCCATTAAGCAAAGGATTACGACCTTGTTAGGGGGAGGCTTTTCATGTCCAGTTGGTCTGGTGGAATCATAATGTCCTACTGCATTTCGACTTAAGAAACGTCATTGTTCTAAAAAATGAAAAGAAAGAGTGGAAGTAAAGCTACTGTTCTGGAGTAGAGTAACGAATCGCCTACTTGTGAAGTAAAGACTGAATTTGTATGAGAGATGATCTCGATGTAATACCTTGTATCTTCTTTTTGAATCAATGAAGTATTTACTTTTGGCTTATTTGCTCTTCTAAATGTCTTCTTCTTTGATTGCTTGTATAATTTCTCATAGAAGAAAATTTAGTATAAAGTTTTTTGAAAGAACAAAAAAGGTGAAAATTCACCAAGTTGAATTTCCGAAGAAATTACAAATGTGACTAAAGTTATTCAGAGGTTAAGAACATGATAAAATCAGTCAAATATAAGAATCCACTGGAGGTTAAAAGAAGGTAGATTTAGGAATCCATCAGGAATCACTAAAATGAACGGTTTGCTGTTCAAAGGTGATAAACTGAAATAATAGCAAAGGTAATGTCCTTACTGGACCAAGATGTAGTCTAGGCATTCATCAGTTCAGAGGTAACAAACTGAACATAACTGATTATGAATCCTTAAACATGAAGTTTTGTCGTTCAACGAAGATAATGTCCTTACTTGACCAAGATGTAGTCTAGGCATTCATCAGTTCAGAGGTAACAAACTGAACGTAACTGATTATGATTCCTCAGACATAAAGTTTTATCGTTTAGAGGTGTTGAACTGGATATGACAACGAAATGAAGAGTGAGATTAGGTATTTATCAGTTCAGAGGTGATGGACTCGACATTTAAAGATTATCAAACTCGAGATGCTTTTGTTCAGAGGTGATAAACTGGACATAACAGTAAAGAAAAGGTGAAACTTGGCTATCTGTTGGCTCAGAGATGATGGACTGGACATGACCGATTGAGAAGCCATCAAGTTCAGAATTTTGTTGTTCAGAGGTGATAAACTGGACATAACGACAAAATGAAGATGAACCCGATTTTTGGGACCTGTCTATTTAGGGTGATAAATTGGATATGATAGACTAAGACACACTAAATTCTGAATCCGTTGCCAGAGGTATGTTGGCCCAAAGGCCCATCACTCTAGTTTTGATGATGATCAACTCATGTAGTTATAGTACTAATGATCTTGTGTTTAATTAGTTTCAGATTTATGATCAAGATCTTAGTAGGTGTGTAGCTTCAACAAAGGATTTAAAGTCAAGTTTTGGAGCTAGCACGGTTTGATTCAAGAGCTTGTGCATCAAGACCACATCAAGTACTCAAGAGGAGTCTAGCTCATTGGATCGTGTTTGGACCAAGTCAAGAAGATGAGAAGACTTCAAGTGAAGACTTCAAGATCAAGACTTGTGTCTAGGTTTGTTTTTTATAAGATTTTATTTTTAGTTAAAATGTAAAGGATAGAATAGTTGGTGGATTGCTCAAGTATACCATATACACACACACTCTTGATTTAGATAAGTTTTTCATAAAAGAATGTTTATTTTGGAAAAATACAAAAGAGTTTTCTTTTGAAAAATACCGGTTTGGTTTTTGGTATTTAAAGTATATATGTTTTAACCAAAACCATATTTAGTGCTTAATGTCAAAAACATAGATATTTCACCATGTATGTGTAGTGGATCATATCCATACACACTATGCTTTAAAAGAGTTTAAAATATCTTGTTTTTGTATTTGGAGAAGTTTTGGAAAAACCAATTTTGAAAAAATACAGTTTTCTTTTTTAGCCAAAATTTCCAAGTTACAAAAATAGTTCAATTTGTTTGTAACATGTCTTGATTTTGCTCAAACATGTTTGATTATCAAAGTATAATGTTAAAACTATTTTTGTAGATTTTTTATGATTTTATGGGATTTTATTGAGTCAAAAATAACAAGTTTTTAATCCCAGAATTCCTGTCCTGGCTTCAGCCGGTCGACCGGGACGGTCGACCGCAGCTTGAAGTCGGTCGACCGTGCCGGTCGACCGACGTGCACAGACGTGCACGCCAGCCTTTGCTGGAGGGCCAGTCGACCGACCCGGTCGACCGCCAGAGAGCTTCTGCTCTCTGGAAATGCCCCGGTCGACCGGGCGGTCGACCGGCCGGTCGACCGCTGCCCCAACGGTCAGAAAAATGACCGTTGGCGGTCGACCGGGCGGTCGACTGTCAGGCCAACCTGACTCCAACGGCTAGTTTTTCTAGCTCTATAAATTGAGGCTTTTGGGGTTGTTTTCCATAAGATTTTCAAGTGGGTTTTGAGCTAGTTTTTCCAACTCCATTAAGAAGTTTTCTCCACTTATTTGAGAGCAAATATTTCCAATCAAAAGGGGAGTTTATCAAGAGTGTTTAAAAGTGATTTTCTTGAGTTTTCCTCCACCACTTCCATCCTTGTTTTTCTCACAAACACTTGAGCAACCCATTGACATATTCATCCTATAATAGTGTTCTTGTGAGATTGTTTTTAGGTGATCAAAGTGTTGTGATCACCAAAGACTTCTTTCTTGTATTTGAGGAGGCGGACTTGCGGGTTCGCGGTGTTTCGGGTTCTTGTGTGAACTCGGTGTTTGAAGTGCGGCCTCGACGAGCTAGTGGGCTTGCGGTGTGTTCTTGCGGGAACAAGAGAGGGACTAGGGAGTCCAAGAGCTTGTAGGTGTTGCGGCACCAAGTGATCCCGTGGGATCAATTTTAGTGGAAATCCTTCATAGTGTTGAAGGCGGGGATGTAGAGCAAGTGTGCTCGAACCTCGAAACAAATCTCCCGTGTTTGCGATTGCTCACTCTCTATCTCTTTGTCTTGTTTATATCTTGCATGCTTTTATTGCTTTCATCTTATATGCTTGATATATATATTGTGAGCTTAATTGTTATATGCTTGGGGATTGTTTGCTAACACTTGTATTCAACCAAGAGAGCCAACGCGGCACCTCAACTCTTATTTAGAGAAATCTTGAGGAGTTAGTCCAGAGCCCTTCACGGGGAATCCGGCTACACTCTTGTGTTATACGTGGTATTTAGTGTAAGAAGTTTTAGTTTGCATTAAATAGTTTTTAATTCCGCATTAATTTACCATTAGATTAGCCATCACCTATTCACCCCCCTCTAGGTGATTTACAATTGGTATCAGAGCCAAGTGCTCTTGATTTGGGTCTTACAACCTAGAGTTAAAGATCCTCATTTTTAGGCTAATCACAACATTTGTGCACACACCATGGATTTCATGTCACCTCCCACCTTTGACAGTCTTAACATCCAAACTTGGAAGGTTAAGATGTCTTTATTCCTCAAGGCCCTAGGCATTCATGTTTATCTTGCTACCATTAATGATTCATATGTTAATAATAGCAAGTATATTGAGGCTAACTCAAAAGCCATTCATGCTTTGAAGAGTACCCTAAACAATGAATATTATCTAAGGTTTCTAACATTGATTCGGCTTTTGTAGCATGGAACACAATTCTCTCCCTTGGCGAAAAAGAACAATACTATACGGGGAGCGACTCGGATGTTGGAAGTGATGCTTCCAACGTGTGCTACATGGTCCAAGGGGATAACCCCTTGAGGTAACTACCGAATCCGAGGTAGATGAAGATGTTGATATGTCCTATGATGAGCTTACATCTTTTTGTCAACAACTTCTAGAAAAATATGACATGCTTAGAAAAGAAAATAAGAAAATGAAAAATAAGTTTGATTGCATGTTAAATGAAAAAGATTCTTTACAAGAAAAATTTGAAATTATTTCAAAAGAAAATGAGTCTTTAAAAAATGAGAATGTTTCCTTAATGTCTAAATTAAGTGATCTTTGTGAAGGAAACACTAATTTGAAAAATAAAATTATTTGGTGGAAAAATAAAAAGAAGTTGCTTTGCATGAAAACACTTCCTTGAAAAGAAAAATGGTTGAAAAGAAAAGAAAATGTTTGTAAAAAGAAAAAGAATAATGATTCTCATTCTCATCATGCTTTACATGCCACCACTAATGAGATGAAATTTTTGAAAAATAAAATAAATTGTTTGAGCTCAACATTGAGCACATGTGCATTTAATCATAAGAGATTGGAGACCTTGTTTTCAAAGAAACAAACTCCACATATTCATGCACATCACCCTCATGCATATGCACACTTTGCGCGCCACGATCACCCTCATATACATCCTAAGGTGTACAAATGTACACATTGTGGCCGCAAAGGCCATTTAGCAAAATTTTGTTATGATAAGATTAATTCTTTAAATTTTGCTAATAATAATAATGTTTGGGTTCCTTACAAAGCTAACCCCCAAGGACCCAAAAGAAAATGGGTACCAAAGTCCCCACCTTGTGTATTTGATGTAGGTGAGGGCTCTCACAAGACGTGAGAGATTTGGTGCCTTGATGGTGGATGCACATGGACATGATGGACACATATTTGATGCACCGCTATCAAGGAGGTTTGGTGGGACAACCACCATGTTTTGGAGATTTGAAGTATAGTTCATGTGTTGGTAACTATCTCTAAACTCCTAATTTATTTTCATGCTTGTTCATATATGATATTTTTAACATGTTCATGTTTTGTTTGTTTTGTACTTCATGTGGTAAATACTAGTTTAAATGTAGTTTTTATCAAAACTTGTGTTTATACCTGTACAAGTAGTGAGCCACATTTGACTTATATATGTTTCCACTTCATTGCTCATTTGTACTCACTATATGCACATGTATAGCCTAATTTTGATGATTCCCTCATTTACACTTGTTTTGCCAATTTTCATGTTTACTTCATGTATATGTATTTTGTATTCAAATCTAATAAATATACATGTATACCCCATGAGTCATTTGCCTTCATGCAATTTACATTATGGACTCTTTTCATGTTTGGGATATGTATGCATATGTTAGGATTGGATAAATCATACATATACCTAGAAGTTTATTTTGTTTATAAAAATAAATTTCATGTTTGATAAAAATGTATTCATGGTTGTTTTTGAGCTTCATTGATTATTTTCATGAAAATGCTACATACTTGATTATTGAACACTCACACTTCATTTGTTTAGTCATGACCTTGTTTCATGAACACTTTTATGAGCCTTATCGATTTCGAGTGTCAATTCTTGTGTATTTGGTATGATTCATGAAATACATATGTTTTGATTTCATGTTTTTGAAGGATCTTTAACTAGTTTTTCAAAAATTATTTTAACTAGTTATTGTTCTTCATTTGGTAGTATTTTCACAATAAAAATATTTTCAAACCCCATTTTGAAAACCCCTACCAACCCCCGTTGGGTGGACGGATGGGCGAGTATGCCTTGTAAGCTTTATTGGAAAATCTTTTATCTTGTGCATATTAAGGGTGGTAGTTTATGAGATATACACTAATTTCACTTCTTAATTTCAATTGGTATCATAATTTCTTTTGGTATCACAATTGATATATTTTGTATACTCATAATCTTGTTTATATATATGTATGTTTTCAATTTCAACTTATATCAATCTCTATTGATATTATCATTTCTCATACATATATATGATTTTCGTGTGCTTGCTTTACAATTGGTTTACAAATTTAAAGCACAAAGTTTATGCTAAGCTTAATTTAAAACTTCATTTTCAATTGGTATCTCAATTGTCCTTTTAATAAGCTTATGCATTGTTTTTCAATTGGTATCAATATGTTTTACCTATTTGAAAAATTCAAAATTTGTAATGTTTATTTACATTTGGTATCTTAAAATTTGTTTTACTAAGATATCTCAAAATTTGTTTTATTGAGAAAAATCAAAATTTTGAAAATCAAAAATGTTTTGATTTTTATTGCTTATATGCAAGGGGAGCTTAACATCTCTTCTACATATAGATTCATGTTGAGTGTATCTTATATTGAGGAGCTTGACAACTCTTCTTTATGTGCTACACGTGTGTAGGGGGAGCTTCACATCTCCTCTTATGCATTGCATATTATGCGTTATGTGAGTTAGGGCTTGTCATCCCTTCTTCATGTAATGCATATATGTAGGGAAGTTAACTTAGCGTCTTCCTCTTCATGAATATATATCGCATATAACCTTTTATTGATTGATTCGATTTCACCCCATATTGATCTCTTTGTTTATGACAAAAAGGGGGGAGAAAAATTTGTTGGTTTTGTTTTTACTTTAACCCCTTTGTTGGTGATTGACAAAAAGGGGGAGAAGTATTTTAGTATATATGCATGTTTTTCTTACTTTATTCATAAAGGGGGAGAAGTATTTATGTTTATGCATATATGTTTTGTGTTGCAAATAGGAGAAAAAGAATTTGATGAGTTTTATGCTTGATTAGCATGTTTATCTCCGTATATTTGCATACATGTTTATGAGCATTCATTGCATATTTATTTGTTTATTGTTATGCATGAGTTAAGGGGGAGCTTCTTTGAAGCTTTACTTTAATCCATGCATATATAACTCCATGAGTTTTGTCATCATCAAAAAGGGGGAGATTGTTGGCCCAAAGGCCCATCACTCTAGTTTTGATGATGATCAACTCATGTAGTTATAGTACTAATGATCTTGTGTTTAATTAGTTTCAGATTTATGATCAAGATCTTAGTAGGTGTGTAGCTTCAACAAAGGATTTAAAGTCAAGTTTTGGAGCTAGCACGGTTTGATTCAAGAGCTTGTGCATCAAGACCACATCAAGTACTCAAGAGGAGTCTAGCTCATTGGATCGTGTTTGGACCAAGTCAAGAAGATGAGAAGACTTCAAGTGAAAACTTCAAGATCAAGACTTGTGTCTAGGTTTGTTTTTATAAGATTTTATTTTTAGTTAAAATGTAAATGATAGAATAGTTGGTGGATTGCTCAAGTATACCATATACACACACACTCTTGATTTAGATAATTTTTTCATAAAAGAATGTTTATTTTGGAAAAATACAAAAGAGTTTTCTTTTTGAAAAATACCGGTTTCGTTTTTGGTATTTAAAGTATATATGTTTAACCAAAACCATATTTAGTGCTTAATGTCAAAAACATAGATATTTCACCATGTACGTGTAGTGGATCATATCCATACACACTATGCTTTAAAAGAGTTTAAAATATCTTGTTTTTGTATTTGGAGAAGATTTGGAAAAACCAATTTTGGAAAAATACAGTTTTCTTTTTTAGCCAAAATTTCCAAGTTACAAAAATAGTTCAATTTGTTTGAAACATATCTTGATTTTGCTCAAGCATGTTTGATTATCAAAGTATAATGTTAAAACTATTTTTGTAGATTTTTTTATGATTTTATGGGATTTTATTGAGTCAAAAATAACCAAGTTTTTAATCCCAGAATTCATGTCCTGGCTTCAGCCGGTCGACCGGGACGGTCGACCGCAGCTTGAAGTCGGTCGACAGTGCCGGTCGACCGACGTGCACAGACGTGCACGCCAGCCTTTGCTGGAGGGCCGGTCGACCGACCCGGTCGACCGCCAGAGAGCTTCTGCTCTCTGAAAATGCCCCGGTCGACCGGGCGGTCGACCGGCAGAGAGCTCTGCTCTCTGTTCCAGGGTTTCGGTCGACCGGCCGGTCGACCGCTGCCCCAACGGTCAGAAAAATGACCGTTGGCGGTCGACCGGGCGGTCGACCGTCAGGCCAACCTGGCTCCAACGGCTAGTTTTTCTAGCTCTATAAATTGGGGCTTTTGGGGCCTGTTTTCCACAAGATTTTCAAGTGGGTTTTGAGCTAGTTTTTCCAACTCCATTAAGAAGTTTTCTCCACTTATTTGAGAGCAAATATTTCCAATCAAAAGGGGAGTTTATCAAGAGTGTTTAAAAGTGATTTTCTTGAGTTTTCCTCCACCACTTCCATCCTTGTTTTTCTCACAAACACTTGAGCAACCCATTGACATATTCATCCTATAGGAGTGTTCTTGTGAGATTGTTTTTAGGTGATCAAAGTGTTGTGATCACCAAAGACTTCTTTCTTTTATTTGAGGAGGCGGAACTTGCGGGTTCGCGGTGTTTCGGGTTCTTGTGTGAACTCGGTGTTTGAGGTGCGGCCTCGGCGAGCTAGTGGGCTTGCGGTGTGTTCTTGCGGGAACAAGAGAGGGACTAGGGAGTCCAAGAGCTTGTAGGTGTTGCGGCACCAAGTGATCCGGTGGGATCAATTTTAGTGGAAATACTTCATAGTGTTGAAGGCGGGGATGTAGAGCAAGTGTGCTCGAACCTCGAAACAAATCTCCCGTGTTTGCGATTGCTCACTCTCTATCTCTTTGTCTTGTTTATATCTTGCATGCTTTTTTGCTTTCATCTTATATGCTTGATATATATATTGTGAGCTTAATTGTTATATGTTTGGGGATTGTTTGCTAACACTTGTATTCAACTAAGAGAGCCAACGCGGCACCTCAACTCTTATTTAGAGGAATCTTGAGGAGTTAGTCCAGAGCCCTTCACGGGAATCCGGCTACACTCTTGTGTTATACGTGGTGTTTAGTGTAAGAAGTTTTAGTTTGCATTAAATAGTTTTTAATTCCGCATTAATTTACCATTAGATTAGCCATCACCTATTCACCCCCCTCTAGGTGATTTACAATTGGAATCAGAGCCAAGTGCTCTTGATTTGGGTCTTATAACCTAGAGTTAAAGATCCTCATTTTTAGGCTAATCACAACATTTGTGCACACACCATGGATTTCATGTCACCTCCCATCTTTTACATTCTTAACATCCAAGCTTGGAAGGTTAAGATGTCTTTATTCCTCAAGGCCCTAGGCATTCATGTTTATCTTGCTACCATTAATGATTCATATGTTAATAATAGCAAGTATATTGAGGCTAACTCTAAAGCCATTCATGCTTTGAAGAGTACCCTAAACAATGAATATTTATCTAGGGTTTCTAACATTGATTCGGCTTTTGTAGCATGGAACACAATTCTCTCCCTTGGCGAAAAAGAACAATACTATGCGGGGAGCGACTCGGATGTTGGAAGTGATGCTTCCAACGTGTGCTACATGGTCCAAGGGGATAACCCCCTTGAGGTAACTACCGAATTCGAGGTAGATGAAGATGTTGATATGTCCTATGATGAGCTTACAAATTTTTGTCAACAACTTCTAGAAAAATATGACATGCTTAGAAAGAAAATAAGAAAATGAAAAATTAGTTTGATTGCATGTTAAATGAAAAAGATTCTTTACAAGAAAAATTTGAAATTATTTCAAAAGAAAATGAGTCTTTGAAAAATGAGAATGTTTCCTTCATGCTAAATTAAGTGATCTTTGTGAGGGAAACACTAATTTGAAAAATAAAATTGTTTTGGTGAAAAAATAAAAAGAAGTTGCTTTGCATGAAAACACTTCCTTGAAAAGAAAAATGGTTGAAAAAGAAAAAGAAAATGTTTGTAAAAAGAAAAAGAATAATGATTCTCATTCTCATCATGCTTTACATGCCACCACTAATGAGATGAAATTTTGAAAAATAAAATAAATTGTTTGAGCTCAACATTGAGCACATGTGCATTTAATCATAAGAGATTGGAGACCTTGTTTTCAAAGAAACAAACTCCACATATTCATGCACATCACCCTCATGCATATGCACACTTTACACGCCACGATCACCCTCATATGCATCCTAAGGTGTACAAATGTACACATTGTGGTCGCAAAGGCCATTTAGCAAAATTTTGTTATGATAAGATTAATTCTTTAAATTTTGCTAATAATAATAATGTTTGGGTTCCTTACAAAGCTAACCCCCAAGGACCAAAAGAAAATGGGTACCAAAGTCCCCACCTTGTGTATTTGATGTAGGTGAGGGCTCTCACAAGACGTGAGAGATTTGGTGCCTTGATGGTGGATGCACATGGACATGATGGACACATATTTGATGCACCGCTATCAAGGAGGTTTGGTGGGACAACCACCATGTTTTGGAGATTTGGAGTATAGTTCATGTGTTGGTAACTATCTCTAAACTCCTAGTTTATTTTCATGCTTGTTCATATATGATATTTTTAGCATGTTCATGTTTTGTTTGTTTTGTACTTCATGTGGTAAATACTAGTTTAAATGTAGTTTTTATCAAAACTTGTGTTTATACCTGTACAAGTAGTGAGCCACATTTGATTTATATATGTTTGCACTTCATTGCTCATTTGTACTCACTATATGCACATGTATAGCCTAATTTTGATGATTCCCTCATTTACACTTGTTTTGCCAATTTCATGTTTACTTCATGTATATGTATTTTGTATTCAAATCTAATAAATATACATGTATACCCCATGAGTCATTTGCCTTCATGCAATTTACATTATGGACTCTTTTCATGTTTGGGATATGTATGCATATTGTTAGGATTGGATAAATCATACATATACCTAGAAGTTTATTTTGTTTATAAAAATAAATTTCATGTTTTGATAAAAATGTATTCATGGTTGTTTTTGAGCTTCATTGATTATTTTATGAAAATGCTACATACTTGATTATTGAACACTCACACTTCATTTGTTTAGTCATGACCTTGTTTCATGAACACTTTTATGAGCCTTATCGATTTCGAGTGTCAATTCTTGTGTATTTGGTATGATTCATGAAATACATATGTTTTGATTTCATGTTTTTGAAGGATCTTTAACTAGTTTTTTAAAAATTATTTTAACTACTTATTGTTCTTCATTTGGTAGTGTTTTCACAATAAAAATATTTTCAAACCCCATTTTTGAAAACCCCTACCAACCCCCGTTGGGTGGACGGATGGGCGAGTATGCCTTGTAAGCTTTATTGAAAATCTTTTATCTTGTGCATATTAAGGGTGGTAGTTTATGAGATATACACTAATTTCACTTCTTAATTTCAATTGGTATCATAATTTCTTTTGGTATCACAATTGATATATTTTTGTATACTCATAATCTTGTTTATATATATGTATGTTTTCAATTTCAACTTATATCAATCTCTATTGATATTATCATTTCTCATACATATATATGATTTTCGTGTGCTTGCTTTACAATTGGTTTACATATTTAAAGCAAAAAGTTTATGCTAAGCTTAATTTAAAACTTCATTTTCAATTGGTATCTCAATTGTCCTTTTAATAAGCTTATGCATTGTTTTTCAATTGGTATCAATATGTTTTACCTATTTGAAAAATTCAAAATTTGTAATGTTTATTTACATTTGGTATCTTAAAATTTGTTTTACTAAGATATCTCAAAATTGTTTTATTGAGAAAAATCAAAATTTTGAAAATAAAAAATGTTTTGATTTTTATTGCCTATATGCAAGGGGAGCTTAACATCTCTTCTACATATAGATTCATGTTGAGTGTATCTTATATTGAGGAGCTTGACAACTCTTCTTTATGTGCTACACGTGTGTAGGGGGAGCTTCACATCTCCTCTTATGCATTGCATATTATGCGTTATGTGAGTTAGGGCTTCTCATCCCTTCTTCATGTAATGCATATATGTAGGAAAGTTAACTTAGCGTCTTCCTCTTCATGAATATATATCGCATATAACCTTTTATTGATTGATTCGATTTCACCCCTTATTGATCTCTTTGTTTATGACAAAAAGGGGGAGAAGAATTTGTTGATTTTGTTTTTACTTTAACCCCTTTGTTGATGATTGACAAAAAGGGGTAGAAGTATTTTAGTATATATGCATGTTTTCCTTACTTTATTCATAAAGGGGGAGAAGTATTTATGTTTATGCATATATGTTTTGTGTTGCAAATAGGAGAAAAAGAATTTGATGAGTTTTATGCTTGATTAGCATGTTTATCTCCGTGTATTTGCATACATGTTTATGAGCATTCATTGCATATTTATTTGTTTATTGTTATGCATGAGTTAAGGGGGAGCTTCTTTGAAGCTTTACTTTAATCCATGCATATATAACTTCATGAGTTTTGTCATCATCAAAAAGGGGGAGATTGTTGGCCCAAAGGCCCATCACTCTAGTTTTGATGATGATCAACTCATGTAGTTATAGTACTAATGATCTTGTGTTTAATTAGTTTCAGATTTATGATCAAGATCTTAGTAGGTGTGTAGCTTCAACAAAGGATTTAAAGTCAAGTTTTGGAGATAGCACGGTTTGATTCAAGAGCTTGTGCATCAAGACCACATCAAGTACTCAAGAGGAGTCTAGCTCATTGGATCGTGTTTGGACCAAGTCAAGAAGATGAGAAGACTTCAAGTGAAGACTTCAAGATCAAGACTTGTGTCTAGGTTTGTTTTTTATAAGATTTTGTTTTTAGTTAAAATGTAAAGGATAGAATAGTTGGTGGATTGCTCAAGTATACCATTTACACACACACACTCTTGATTTAGATAAGTTTTTCATAAAAGAATGTTTATTTTGAAAAAATACAAAAGAGTTTTCTTTTTAAAAAATACCAGTTTGGTTTTTGGTATTTAAAGTACATATGTTTTAACCAAAACTATATTTAGTGCTTAATGTCAAAAACATAGATATTTCACCATGTATGTGTAGTGGATCATATCCATACACACTATGCTTTAAAAGAGTTTAAAATATATTGTTTTTGTATATGGAGAAGTTTTGAAAAAACCAATTTTGGAAAAATACAATTTACGTTTTTAGCCAAAATTTTCAAGTTACAAAAATAGTTCAATTTGTTTGTAACTTGTCTTGATTTTGCTCAAGCATGTTTGATTATCAAAGTATAATGTTAAAACTATTTTTGTAGATTTTTTATGATTTTATGGGATTTTATTGAGTAAAAAATAACCAAGTTTTTAATCCCAGAATTCCTGTCCTGGCTTCAGCCGGTCGATCGGGACGGTCGACCGCAGGTTGAAGTCGGTCGACCATGCCGGTCGACCGACGTGCACAGACGTGCACGCCAGCCTTTGCTGGAGAGCCGGTCGACCGACCCGGTCGACCGACCCGGTCGACCGCCAGAGAGCTTCTGCTCTCTGGGAATGCCCCGGTCGACGGGCGGGTCGACCGGCAGAGAGCTCTGCTCTCTGTTCCAGGGTTTCGGTCGACCGGCCGGTCGACCGCTGCCCTAACGGTCAGAAAAATGACCGTTAGCGGTCGACCGGGCGGTCGACCGTCAGGCCAACCTGGCTCCAACGGCTAGTTTTTCTAGCTCTATAAATTGGGGCTTTTGGGGCCTGTTTTCCACAAGATTTTCAAGTGGGTTTTGAGCTAGTTTTTCCAACTCCATTAAGAAGTTTTCTCCACTTATTTGAGAGCAAATATTTCCAATCAAAAGGGAAGTTTATCAAGAGTGTTTAAAAGTGATTTGCTTGAGTTTTCCTCCACCACTTCCATCCTTGTTTTTCACATAAACACTTGAGCAACCCATTGACATATTCATCCTATAGGAGTGTTCTTGTGAAATTGTTTTTAGGTGTTCAAAGTGTTGTGATCACCAAAGACTTTTTTCTTGTATTTGAGGAGGCGGACTTGCGGGTTCGCGGTGTTTCGGGTTCTTGTGTGAACTCGTTGTTTGAGGTGCAGCCTCGGCGAACTAGTGGGCTTGCGGTGTGTTCTTGCGGGAACAAGAGAGGGACTAGGGAGTCCAAGAGCTTGTAGGTGTTGCGACACCAAGTGATCCCGTGGGATCGATTTTAGTGAAAATCCTTCATAGTTATGAAGGCGGGGATGTAGAGCAAGTGTGCTCGAACCTCGAAATAAATCTCCCGTGTTTGCGATTGCTCACTCTTTATCTCTTTATCTTGTTTATATCTTGCATGCTTTTATTGCTTTCATCTTATATGCTTGATATATATATTGTGAGCTTAATTGTTATATGCTTGAGGATTGTTTGCTAACACTTGTATTCAACCAAGAGAGCCAACGCGGCACCTAACTCTTATTTAGAGGAATCTTGAGGAGTTAGTCCAGAGCCCTTCACGGGGAATCCGGCTACACTCTTGTATTATACGTGGTGTTTAGTGTAAGAAGTTTTAGTTTGCATTAAATAGTTTTTAATTCCGCATTAATTTACCATTAGATTAGCCATCACCTATTCGCCCCCCCCTCTAGGTGATTTACAGGGTAATCATATTAACTTAGCAGCTAGCCTACTAGAGACTACAAAGGTGAATTACATCTGGGCACCCGTCGGTTCAGAGGTAGTTTGGACATGACAAACTAAGAGACACCATGCTCTCAATCTGTTATTCAGAGGTAATCACACTAACTTAACAGCAAGAACTCTCGGCCCTGACAGGGGAAAGGAAAATAAGGTTATGAACTCATCTGTTCAGAGGTGTTAAATTGGACATGATAGTTTGAGTATCATAAAGGGAGAGATCTAGGAACCCATCATTTCAGAGGTGTTAAACTGGACATAACCGATTAGGAGCTACCAGACTCAGATCTCTGCCGTTCAAGGTGATAAACTGGACATAGTGGTAAGAAAGAGTAGTCCCTATCAGACTGAAAAATGAGACTTGACTATTTTGTTAGTTCAGAGGTAACATGAGATAACCGATTGAGAAGCCACCAAACTCAAAATTTTTACTGTTTAGGGGTGACAGGCTGGACATGACAGTAAAAAGAGTTATTCCACTAGGGAATGTGATTTGATTTTGAATTTCATGGGAGTATTAGTGTTTCCTTGGGGAATCATTTGGAAGAAATTGCCAGAGGTATATTGTTAACATGACAACCGAGAAAGTCCACTGAGGACTGAAAATGGTAATCATAAACTCTGAGGAGAATCTATTAGAAACTCGCTGGGGAGTTAAAAAATAAATCCCATGAGGGGTTATAGAGAGTTTAGTGTTCTCTAAGATGTCAAAGATAATCATTAACGTGACATAAAGTACTCCATGAAAATTTGATAGGGAGATGATTATTCCCTAAAAAGTTGTCAGAGGTAATCATTAACATAACAACCAAATTTCTTGCTGGAGAATTAAAAGGAGATTTTGTCTGGAGTAATCGTAACAACTTCTCCATTTGGGTATTTATGAAAGCAATTTTGCGAGAAGTGTGGTGTTAACTTGACAAGTATTCATTTATTGTTAGAGGTGTTTGAATATAACAACAATTTGAGTGGTATTCTATTAAAGAGAATAGCAGGTGGAGTTTGATCCGCTGAGGATATTAACAAAATCTGCCAGGGATATTCAAAATGTTTTACTGTCAGAGGCACGAGCTTTTAGCATGACAGTTCTGATTTGCGATTCATCTCATTGAGGAAATGAATACAACCTTCTATGGTCCTACCATTCCATGGACAGGAATTAATAGGAGACTTTGAAGAAAGAAATTGTTCTCTGCAGAATGTAAGAATATTGTTAGAGAGGTCCGCCGGGAGATAAGAGATGGTGTTCCTAAAACTTGTTTAGGAATTAAAGCAATCTTGCTGGGGATAGGAGAATAATACTCCTAATATAAAGAAAAAGTCAGAGGTAAAAACTTTAACATGACTTATTTGTTTTGTGGATCTACCATTTCATGGAAGGGAATTGGTAGAGAATTCTGGAGGAATCAAATGGGATCAGGTCCCCTAAGATTTTCTATCAACGAATTTGGTAAGCCTTTACCAATTATCGTTTGAGTTGGGCTAGCCATGCTATTCCCTTAGCATAATGAGTTGCCGAGGACTTTTTGTTGAGCTTAAGGGCCAACTTTTTTCCTCTATCCTTAGCCATTAGAGACTTACGATCATTTTGTTATTTTATATAATTCCGTGGAGATGCCAACTAGAACCTAACATTCTTCTTGGAATCTTTTCTGGTGTCTTTTAATGTTGACACAGTGCACCGTTGTCTTCTGATGTCGATCAGCTTGATTTCGAAGGGATCCTCAATGATCATAAGTATAATGTTAACTTGATCATAGATAATATTTCTTCAAGAATTTGTCATTGATTGGCATCATAAGCATACCACCATTTGGATTGGACAGGCGATATGCCCCATTTGAGTAGACTGTCTCTACTACAAACAGTCCTTTCCATTTAGGTCAAAATTTACCTTTGGACTTGTGTGTCATGACCATATATCGTCTGACGGTTAAGACCAAATCTCCCTTCTGAAAAATTCTCTCTTTGACCTTTTTGTTGAAGGCCTTTGAGATTCGAACCTGATAAAGCTTAATATACTGTTGAGCCTATAACCGCTTCTCGTTTAGCACTTCAAGCTCTTGGAGACGTAACCGATGGTTATCTTCATTGATAATTTGGTTGCCAGAGCAACACGAGGTTATGGTATCTGAATTTCTAAGGGTATAACTGCTTCACATTGGTCGGGGGAAAACCGCGCACAAAAATATGTCATCTTGAAATCAAGATTTAAAGTGTGTGTGCTTTGGCTTCCTCGATACTTCAGTTATAGCAAAGAGGCTAAAACGAGTCGAATTCACAAGGACGGGAGGCGATAGAAGCTCACACGGTATGTTCACGTGTATGTTAACGGTTCTTCAATGTTTGAAAGAATGGAAAAAAGAAAAGAAAAGAAAGAATGAAAAGAGAAGTACGGTGAAATACGAAGAAGTGGGAACATAGAAGATAAAGTGTTTGTGGTTTTTAGAATATTTCTAAAACAAAGTGAAAAAGAAAGAAAATGCATGGCTACTAACTACTAATGACTCCACTAACATGTTAACCTCTTAGTGATAGTTACCTCACATGTATCATTAGCCATCACTAGTCCTTGGTTCAAGAGCTTTACAAAGCATGGCTCATATGTTAACTTTCACATCCAAATTCAACCAACAAGTGCAAGTTACACTTAAATCATCAAAACCCAATAAGAACAAGCATGAAATAAAATAATGTTAGCTTGTTAGAGATTTAGATATTAGAGTGTTAGAATCCATCATCATGAGCCATCAATGGCTCTTGCAAGAGCAAGGCCAAGTAGAGGCTATTGATTCATATGGATTTTCAAAGTAAGAAGTAAGACTAGTTAGTGGTTAGTAGTTAGTTGCCATGAGAGAAAAGTTTAGCTAAACATATAAAAGGAATTAGAGAGAAGAAAATAAAGAGAAGTAAAGATAAAACCTTTCATAGATTGTCACCTTCTATTACAAGAACTCTTGCTTTCCAAGCATATACCACTCTCTCTCCTATTACAAGATCTACAAGAAATGAAAAATACAAAGGAAGAAGAAGAACTAACCTAAACTAAACTACCCTAAACTACAACATGGAAATTAAAACTACCCTATTCTCTGTATATTTCTGATCTGAAGAACCTCCAAGGGTATTTATAGGCACCAGGGGAAAGGGGGCCAGGGGGACAAACTCTGGCCCAAAGCACGGGAGCGCCTGCGCCCGTATGGCCACGAAAATGCGGCCCAGGCCGCGTTTCCACGGCTGTCCTTGGGTGGCGCGCACAGTGCCGCCTGCTACGCACTGCCCGGTTGTCCCCCTATCGGCTGGAGCTCCCGGTTTCTAGTTTGGGCCCCTGATTTTGACAGAATCAGCCTCCTAGGTCAATGGCTATCTTTGTAGGCCTTTAATCACCCATTAAATGATGATTTAGGGTCTTCTTCTTCATTGCACACCATGGACTAGAAACATACAAGAGAGGTATTATTAGCAGAATTATATAAAGACTAAGTGTGAAAGTGTAGTATGAAATATACAATATTGGAGACTAATCACAGCCCCACACTTATCTTTTGCTCGTCCCGAACAAAAAAAACTAAGAAAATTATTACACCACTTTCGCAGGTGACGCGATTGCACTTAGCATGTGCAACAAGCCGTTAAACCTCTAGGTTTCCCCAAGAGGAGTTTTGTCTCATGAGGGTTTTCAGCGGATTACACCCACAAAATCTATAAAGAAAGAGATCAAATATTAGTATTTTGAAAACGCATTTTGAAATAGAGAAAAGTGTTGAAGTATTTTTGCGAAAATATAAGTGATCCAAGGTCATAGGTTAACCAGAAATTATTCTTCCTTAAACTAAGTCGAAATGCAAAATCTTGTTATAAATTAAATGTAAGAATTTAAAATTGAATTGACTCTTTGATCTTTCATAAAACTCTTAGAAAAATATGCACATTGTGAACAGTGAAGGTTTTTGGGATATCGACTCTAACTTTCATGCCATTTATTTAATATATTTTTTCTTTCTTTTTTTTCTTTTTTCCTTAGTTTTCTTAGGCTTTCTTATTTACCCGGGTACTGAGTCTTTAACCGGTGACTCCCAAACCAGACGATCTTAGGGCACCAGATGAGAAAACATCTCTCGAACTTAAGGACTCTAGTAAACAAGGCCACAAAACTAAAGGGGATTATCCACCATTTTAGGTATAAATAATCATGCTTCCTGAGGCATAATTACCCAACTTCAATAAGTGATTTTATCATCATTTTTTATATATATATATATTTTTATAGCATTTTTATGGCATTTTCAGTCTTTGTTTCAATCCCAAAAAATTGTGTAAGTGTGAAGTGCATAAATCTAAGGCAAAAATTCAAGATCAAATTATCTTTTCAATCTTACTTTCTTATCCTAAAATTTAAACAATATCTATTATTTTGACTTGGTTTAAAATTTCATAATTTTAGGTCTTCCTAATTCCTAAGATAATATTAATTTTCTTAAAAAAATAAATCAAAACTATTTATCTTGTTTCAAAAAATTTGTAAAAAGACAAGAAAAGAGTTTCTAAATTTTTTTAAGATTAAAAAGAAGTGTAAATGAAAGAAAATGTAAAACTATGTTAGTAAACCCTCTCCCACACTTATCTCAGCATTGTCCTCGATGCATCGTGAATGTGTATACACATGAAACAAATGGAGAGGGAAGGAAGATTACCTCATGGTGGTGGTTCCGGTGGTAGTCTGACTGGGCCAAGCGTTGCTACCCAATCAAGATATCATGGATCTTGCAGAAACCCACCAATGACCTCTCTAATACGACCCAGTAAAAGAATGATTGAGTAAATGGTCTTATTTAAAAATTTATCCCATCTAATTTCCAATTTTAAAAATAATTACTGAGTCATTTTCTTTAACATTCTTATCCAACAATGAAGTGTGATTTTGAGAGATGATTGATTTGGAGTCAAATGGAACAGGAACAAAAATAGATACCGACTCAGAAATTTGACTCAGATCAAGTCGAGAGTCAACAATGAGAGTCAAAATTGGTTCAAAAATAGGGTCCAAATCAAAGAATTGATGTTCACACACTTTTTCCATCAATGAAGTGTAATCATAAGATATTGGTGATTCTATTCACGGTGTACTGGTACAGGGTTCAATGTTGACTCCGGAATAGAGAAAAAATCTGGTAAAGATACCGGGGTCATTATTGAAAAAAGTGAAATTGAATTACTAACATGAGGTTCGGGATCACATTCAGGTTCAATTGCAATTTCAGGAAATGGATAACTTGCCAGAGTGTCCATGCGACTTTCATAACTTGGAGTTTGGTCAAGTTCAAATGTGCATTCTGAAATTGAATCTTAGTTTCCAAAATAACATGATTCTTGGGTCCAATCGGTAGAGTTAGGGATATAAGGATTGGTCAAAGGCTAGCAAGAAAGACTTTCCTCGCTCCCATTGATCAAATAGCTCATTATTGAGTCTAACCTACTGATAGGCGGGGTAACAGAATTTTGAGTCTGAATCATGTCTTCCATACTTTTTGAAATTGGTTCTTCTTGAAATGGTGAGTATGAAAGTTGATTTTAAAAATTATGGTGAAATTGTGAGTTAATCGGATTTTGCGATTGCTGTTCGGACTCACACAAGGGTTCCATACTTAAGTCCAGTATTGATGGTTATTCATTTTGAATTGGTGAGACTGGAAAAGATGAGTAGGACTCTTGAAAATTTAGTTGAGATGATGAGTCCAACATATTTTGAAATCGTTGCACTTTTTTACAAAAGACTTCCAAACACTTTTCTAGCTCAGATCTTCTTCAATTGGATGTTCTAGAAAAGGAGGATATGGAGATTGATTTGGGAAGGATTGTGAATTGAGCAAATTTTGAATTTGTTGTTGGGACTCAAGCATGGCTTCCATACTCCAGCATGGCTTCCATACTCCTTTCCAAATTAGATTTTTCTTCGGTTGGTAGAACAGGAAAAGGAGGATATGGATCCAAATCGGGAAATGAAAATTGTGGACAAGGTGGTTGAAAATTGGACTCAGGGGAGTTGAATCCCCATTGACCCTATGAAGAGCTGAAATTATTTTGAAAATTATGATCATAAGATTGGGGATATGAGTCATATTGAGTCGGATAATCCCAACTCGGCATATATTGTTGGTTCATGTTGTACATAGCCGGATCAGAATTATCCGAGTCAAATGAAGTCGGGGTGAAATATGAATTCATATTATGATTGAAAAAATTATTGTTGTTAAAATCTATTTCACAATTTACAAAAAAGAAAACAAACAAACAAACAAAGAAAAAGAAAAAGAAAATAAGCCTATGCTAGGGTTGACTTAGACCTAGACGACTCCTAACTGGTTAGACTGTCCACGGGGGGTACATGTCGGAATCTGACCACGAGTTAATCAGCTAGGTAGGGGCAAGATCAGTGGGAGGTATCCGTACGGAGCAACGGGCCTAATTATGCCAAACCACTGTTCTTTGAGGTTTCGCCTCTCACTCCCCAACCTTAAACACTGATTTGACAAGAGTGAACTTCTAACAACTTTCCCCTTAGGTCAATCTCTTAAATGAGTCCGAGATGTCCCTAGGGGCCAACGTCTAGCAAATTTATTTAGGCTTGAGTTGTGTGAGTGGGGAGGTGATTTTTGGGTTAAGAGAGGGTAATGACTTCCCTACCTTATATTGTTTTGGGTTTTACCCTTAAGTTTGATTCATGCAAGTATGCAATATTGATTACACACATTTATTGCATTATTCTTTATTATATTTTCACATTTATCATGTAATAAATCTGCTAAATTCTTTATCTTAAATATTATTTTTGCAGAAGATAATCATGGGGAGAAAGAGGATAAAATCAAATAAATATCAGTTAATTTCATATTTAACTAGATCTATTTGGTTAGAGCAGGATGATCCTAAATCCAGTTAGTTAAATTCAGTTTTGGTGAATCAAGTGGTTAAAGCTAAAGATCAAACGAGGATAACATCAAATACAGAGTCCAATCCAAAGGGATAAATGGATAGAGAGAAGATCAACGGATGAGATGAAGCAATTTTGACTCGGATTCTGACTGGATACATTTTAGTATTTGAATCGTAACTTTCGCTACTGAAACTCAAATCTGATGCTTCAAGATGATCCAGAAAATAGACTTAAAGGGCTACAACGCTTAAGTTGATCACTATTTCTAATTCTGTCATTTGATAAGTTATATTCAGAAACCAACACGCCAACAAGTTGCAGATCAGAACTGAATATTCACATCAAATCAATTTTGGAGAAAAGGGGAGGATTCAAATTCAAAAATAGTCAGCTTTTCCAATATTCATACTCCTCTAACCTCTGCATTTCTCCTATAAATACATGCAATCTCAAAGGCAAAAAAAAACGACCAAGTAGAGAGTAGAACTTAGGCTAATTTGTGGTTTGTAACTTAGGCTTTTATTTTCTTTTATGTAATTTTTGTTTTATTTATGTAACTGAGAGGAGAGGAGAGTTTCATGGAGGAATGAGAGCAAGCTGTTTTCCATTGATTTTGCAATAGGGGGAAAACTTACAAAAAGGGGTCGAGGAGCTAAATTACAAGTAATTCTTTTGCAACAAAAAGATTACAAGTAGATCTCCTCTGAGATTCTGGAGAAGTGTGCCGGTAGGAGTCTGGTCAGCGTGCGACCACTTTGTCCCTTTGACGATGCGATCGATCAGACAATCGGACTGCTGCCTGATGGGATTCCCTTCTCGCCCTGGTTCGGGGAATCGGTGAACAGAAGGTTGGTAGAACCTCTTGTTACTTCTCAAACTGCCTCCACTTGGAATTCCTTCTCGCCTAGTTCCAGAGATTTCTTGAGAGGGAGGAAGGTCTTAGGTATTAGCACCCTGATTAGAGAAGTAGTAGTTCTCTAAATTCTTGAAAGCA
>JAVJIF010027331.1:0-91331 GCA_038442645.1 Agave tequilana | reverse complement strand
CAGAAATTGCCCCACACGTATATACGCTAAGCAAAAAGTACAACAAGAAACAGAGTACACGACAAAGCGTGGTATCAATACATATGCCAACACAAGAAGTACACATACAAAGTTATCACAGGATATTATAAAGTATTACACAATACATGTGTATTACATCATAACCAAGTCCAAAAGAATATATACAAATATGTATACAAAAAGCTCACAAGTAGAAAGAGGATCTCGTGAGTCAAAAGATAAGTCTGGCACGAAGGGACTGGAACTAGTCCGCCTGCTCGCTAAAGTAAGCTCGGTCCTCTGTGGATGGCTCCACTTCGTTCCAAGCTTCGGAATCTGAATGTGCAAATCCAAGGAGTCAAGACATATAAACAATAAACGGACTACAGCCAAGGTGGCTAAGAGACATGTATAAGTAGTATGAAACCATATGAGGAATATCAGCTAACAAGTATGAAAAGCATGAAGAGATAAAGTCCTAATACATTAGATTTACAGTTAACATCTTATTATTACTACTTGTCTTACTGTGATATCTAGCTATGTGACCCAGCGTCCCAGAGCACATAGATCCATATCCTAGTAAAGCAAGGTTGTTATTGGAAATCAGCGGTTGTATCGACGAACTATGTTTACAGTGGACCCCGTACATGCCCGGGATAACGGTCCAGGATTGTTCCGTTGCTTGGTGACGGAAGCCAGCCGCTAGGCTAAACAGGAGGGACTTATGTATGCCCTTATCATGATGGTACCAGTAATAGAGGGAGCAAGCACTCCCCTCGGTCCCCTGGAGGCCACAGGTCAGACCGGAACATGAGTTGCACAACATCCTAAAAGCCACTGTAAACACGAACACATATCGATATCCGCATGTTTTCCCCCGACCCATGTGTAAGTTGGTCCATTTTATGGAAAAGTCAAGTGTATCATGCTTGGTTCAAGTGATGGCATGATAAGTGGTGATATTCACATTTTAACAAGTTATGGAGCGATGATATGTAATAACAAGTCATGAAGTAATATGAGATAATGTCTATCAATTAACATGTCATGTAGTGCCAGTTATGAAGCATGAACCAAAAATAATATGCCATACATTTATCAACAATAAGATCCAAATTCAGAACAGAATCAACTAAGTCAAACAGTCAGAATTAGTCGACTAGGTGGAAGGGTTAGTCGACTAATAGGGGTCTTAAGTCGACTACTAGTCTGGATGAGTCGACTAAAACTGGGAAACAGAGAGTTGGGTTCTGTTTCAGGGAAAGTTAGTCGACTAGGGTTGTAAGGGTAGTCGACTAACAGGGAACTACTAGTTGACTAATGGATAACTAAGTCGACTAAGTCTGAGATACAGAGAGTTGATGTTTTATTTCAGGAAAACAGGAGTCGACTGGGGGGAAATGGGTAGTCGACTAAGGGTCTCTAGTCGACTGGAAATCTGGCCTAGTCGACTAAAACTGTGAAATCAGAAAAGTTTAAGTTTCAACTAAAGTGGATTAGTCGACTAGTCCCTAGGTCTAGTCGACTAATCGTGGGAAAACAGCAAACAGAACAGATTTCTAGGGTTTTGTTTGAGGGTCTAAAAATGTGATTTTTATGGCTCAAGTGAACATGAATTGTCAACACAAGTACACAAAGGAGTTCACAAGTCTTGGTGAGTAGATATACTCACTAGGAAAGGTTCGATTGAAGCTTTACGAGTCCGGGAAGAGTGTGGTCGTCAAATGGCACCTATGTGATCCTTGGCGACGAAAAGAGCTACGATCCAAGCTCCAAATCAGTTGCTTGAGGTGGGGATGAAGTCCTTGAGGTGGTTCTTGGAGCTAGGGTTGAGGTTGAGAAGGAGGAGAGATCTCTTGGTGAGGGCTAACACTTAGGTGAAATGAAGAAAAAGGAAAAGAATGTAAAGAGATTGTTTATATAGGTGTTAGGTTTTTGTAAAGGAGATGCAATTAAAGGAAATGAGAGGGGGTTTGTGTAAATAGGGGGGTGAGATGAGTGTCCTTCTCCTTGGCCACTTGGCCGGCCATGGGGAGAGAGAGAATGAGTGGGATTTAAAAAGGATTAGGTGAAAGTGAGTGGGATTAAGTGGAAAATTGGAATTATGGAAGAGATTTGAATTTTTGGAAAAATGGGAAAAGTTTGTGGTTGTGGAGAAAGAGGAATAAAGGAAAGGAAAAATGAAAAGAAATTCATATAGGAAGATATTTACTCTCACTTGGAATTTGAAAATATTGAAAACACGGATTCCCAGGTTTAAATCAAGTATGCGGAAAACGTTTCGGAAAATACTGAAATCGTCCGAAATTCAAGTATCTCGGAACAACTCGCAAATTTTACCAAAAATCAATAATATATATGAAGACTAATAGTGAAATCCTTTTTAAGAAATACTTTATAGTTTTAAAACTAAAAATCCCGGAATCAGTTATCTACCGACTCCGTTGGAGTTTTCATAAATTTATAAAATTCTCAGAAAAAGTATTTAAGTAGGGAATATGATTCTAAGAAATAAAGTATAAAGGACCATCTAGAAATTCCTAACTGTTTGAGAATTAAAATTCCAGGAATCGATCAGCGACACTGGTCGACACCGATTTTGAAGAAATTCATTTTAATTCAGGAAAAATCTAGAAAATCATAGAAAATCTAATATATTGGAAAATGATATTTGAAATTGAAATCGGTCAAATACAGGAAGTAAATCGAAAAAATACGGTCGAAAACTGAATACGCAACTAAGTACGTATTCTGGGAACAGGGTATTACAATCCACCCACCTTACAAAAATTTCGTCCTCGAAATTTCATAAGGTGAAAGGTAACAGGAAAGGTAACAGATAGATAAGGAAAAGAAGAGTGATAACAGTGGAAAAGAATAGAAGGAAAGAGTTTTTACCAAATCAAGATGTGAAGAGTTGAGGGTAACGCTCTCGGATAACATCCTCTCGTTCCCATGTGGCTTCTCCCGGTGCATGTCTGTTCCAAGACACCAATACCAATGGTATAGCCTTGTTCTTCAGTGTCTTCACACTCTTATCCAAAATGGCCATCGGCTGCTCTTGATATGATAAATCTGGCTGCAGTTCCAGTTCGGAATGATCCAAAATATGACTATCATCCTTTACATATTTCCTCAACTGGGATACGTGGAAAACATTGTGCACACCGTCCAAAGATGGAGGTAAGGCCAATCTGTAAGACACATCTCCCACTCGCTCCAAAATCTCGAATGGGCCGATATATCTCGGACTCAGCTTTCCACGAATACCGAACCGGATGACTCCCTTGGTAGGTGATATCTTTAAAAACACATGGTCACCTGCCTGGAACTCCAATGGCCTTCTCTGTGTGTCAGCCCAACTCTTCTGACGGCTCTGAGCTGCCCTGAGATGATCTCTGATGATTCTGACTTTCTCTGTGGTCTGAATCAGAATCTCCGGCCCCAAAAGTCCCCTCTCACCGACTTCATCCCAACAAATCGGTGACCTACACTCCTTCCATACAGTGCCTCAAAAGGTGCCATCTTGATACTTGCCTGATAGCTGTTATTATAAGAAAATTCAGCCAAATGAAGATGGTCTTCCCATGATCCCTGGAATTCAATCATGCAGGCCCTTAGCATATCTTCAAGGATCTGGATAGTCCTCTCAGATTGTCCGTCTGTCTGAGGGTGATATGATGTACTGAATTTCAGACGGGTTCCCAAACTTTCTTGGAGACTCTCCCAAAAATGGGATCTGAATCTGGTGTCTCTATCTGAAACAATACTGACTGGAACTCCATGCAGACGAACTATCTCCTTCATGTACTTGTCTGCCAAGACCTCCGTTGACTGTCCCACCCTGAATGGTATGAAGTGAGCTGACTTGGTGAGACGGTCAATGATGACCCACACAGCATTGTTACCCTTGGGACTACGAGGTAATGCCGTGACAAAATCCATAGTGATGTGCTCCCACTTTCATTCGGGTATTGGCAAAGGATGTAGAAGTCCAGCTGATCTCTGATGCTCTATCTTTATCTGCTGGCACACCAGGCACTTGGCTACAAACTGAGCTATCTCCCTCTTCATAGCATTCCACCAAAACTGCTTCTTCAAGTCCTGATACATCTTGTTTCCCCCTGGGTGGATGGAATATGCTGAACTGTGCGCTTCTGCCAAAATCTCTGCCGAACTTCTCCTTGGGGAACACAAATCCTGCTACCAAAGTATAAGGCACCATCCGGATGAATGCTGATATCAGTCCTCAATCCAGCCTCTACCTGAGCTCGGAATGTCTGTAACCTGGGATCTTCCTTCTGAGCTTCCCTGATCTCATCAATCAATGCTGACTGAATCTGCAAAGTCATGAACTGCCCTGCCTTCTCGGTCCTTCGAACTAACATCAAGTCTAATCTGATGAAGTCTCGAATCAACTCCTTCTGCTGAGTGAGCTGGACAAGCACTCTATCCTCTGGCATCCTGCTCAGTGCATCTGGAACTGTATTGACCTTGCCTGGATGATATTGCAAGTCAATATCATAGTCCGCCATCAGTTCAAGCCACCTCCTCTGCCTCATATTCAACTCTTTCTGCGAGAAAATATACTTGAGGCTCTTATGATCAGTGTATATCAACACTTTATCTCCCAGAAGATAATGCCTCCAGATCTTCAAGGCAAAGATAACAGCTGCTAGCTCCAAGTCATGAGTTGGGTAATTCCGCTCATGAGTCTTCAGTTGCCTTGATGCATATGCTATAACATGACCATGTTGCATAAGCACACACCCCAGGCCTTTACCTGATGCATCACTGTAGATGACCATCCCTCCTCTACCTGAGGGAGTCCTCAAGATTGGAGCTGAAATGAGCCTCTGCTTCAACTGCTCAAATGCTGCAGTACACTCCTCTGTCCATATGTACCTTTCCCCTTTCCTGGTGAGCCTGGTCAATGGAGCTGCAATCCTAGAGAAATCCTGGACAAAGCGTCTGTAATATCCGGCTAGTCCAAGAAAACTCTTAATCTCAGTCACCGTCCTCGGAATCTGCCAATCCCTCACTGCCTGGACTTTGCTGGGGTCAACTGAAATTCCTTCTGCTGAAACTATGTGTCCAAGGAAAGCTATGCTGTCCAACCAGAAATCACACTTGCTCCTCTTAGCATGAAGCTGCTCCTGTTGGAGAGTCTGCAATACAATCCTCAAGTGTTCTGCATGCTCCCTGTTGCTCCTTGAATAGATCAGGATGTCATCTATGAAAACAACAACAAACTGATCCAGATAGGGCGAGAACACTCGGTTCATCAAATCCATGAAAACTGAAGGGGCATTGGTGACTCCGAAAGGCATAACTAGAAACTCATAGTGGCCATAACGGGTCCTGAATGCCGTCTTCGGGATATCCTCCTTCTTCACCCTCAGCTGATGGTAACCCGACTGTAAATCCAATTTAGAGAATACTCGGGCTCCATGAAGCTGATCAAACAGATCATCAATCCTGGGTAAAGGATACTTGTTCTTGATGGTAACTTTGTTCAACTCCCTATAGTCAATACAAAGTCTCTTACCACCATCCTTCTTATTGGCCAACAGTACTGGAGCTCCCATGGTGAAGTACTTGGCCGAATCAATCCCTTGTCTGAGTATTCCTGCAGTTGCTTCTTCAGAATCTCTAACTCCGTCGGTGCCATCCTGTACGGAGCCTTGGATATAGGAGCTGCTCCTGGAACTGTGTCAATGGAGAACTCAATCATCCTTTCAGGTGGCAGCCCTGAGATTTCAGCAAACACTCCTGGGAATTCATCCCACACCGGTACCTTCTGCTTCTGAACCTCCGAAGTAGCCATCCGAGTCTTTCCCTTGGTAGACTTCACTTCTCCACTGAATTGGAACTCCGGTTGATGAGGGATTCTGAAATTAATTTTCTTCTCCCTACAATCAATAACAGCATGGTACTGACTGAGCCAGGTCATGCCTAAGATTACGTCGTACCCTTTGGTGTCTAGTACGATCATATCTATGGCCAAGATCTTATCACAAAGTTCTACTGGACAATCAGCACAAACTCTAGAAGATATGACTACCCCATTCCCTGTACTAATCTCCCATTTGTGGTCTAAAGATTTAACAGGTAGAATGCAAAGCCACAAAATGGTCTGAGATATAACTGTGGGATGCTCCTGAATCGAAGAGAGCGAGAACAGGTTTTGAATGAACTCTGATGTTACCTGTTATCACTTCCTCTGAAGTCTCAGCCTCCTCTGCTGTAAGAGTGTAAGCCTGACCTCTACCACGCCCTGCTGCAGTCCTGGCTCCTCTCTGGACTGGGCGAACAACATGCTGTGGCGGAAGGGGAAGAGCTCTCCTCATCACTGGTCCCTGATTCCTCTGCCCAAGTGGCCCTGGTAGCACTCTCTGTCCATTGGGTCCTGGAAGTGCTGGCAAAGTCTGGTTGGCTATCCCCAATCTCTTGTGTGGACAGGTCTCTATAGAATGATCCCGTGATCCACACACCAAACACAACCCATTTGCCCTCCGGCAATTCTGTCGGATATGCCCTGGCTTCTGACAATAACTGCAGAAAGAAACAGGTTGGGCCGTCTGGTAAGGAGCTGGCCTGAAAGGTTGCCTCTGAACTTTCGCTGCTCTATATGGGCCTCCTCTTCCCATTGGTACAAACGGCCTCTTCATGGCCTGGTTCCCCATCTGGTCAACTTTCTTCTTCTCAAGCCCACGCTCAACTTCTCGAGCTATGGTGAGAACCTCCGAATAAGTCTTCAACTGCTGGGGCATCAGGAAAACTTGTATGTCCATCTGCAGACCCTGCTGGAACCTGCTTGCCCGCTTCTCCTCATCCGTCACCATGTACGGAGCAAAGCGGCTCAATCTAAGAAACTCTGCAGCATACTCGTCCACGGACTTGCTCCCTTGCTGAAGCCTGATAAACTGCTCTTCCATGTCCTTCTGAGCAGTAGCTGGGAAGAATCTGTTGTAGAAACTCTTGGAGAACGTGTCCCAGGTGACAGGCTTCTCCAGTCTGGCCTCTTCAGCAAGCCACCAAGTTCTGGCTATATCCTTCAACTGAATCTTGGCGACTCAACTTGGTTCTCCTTTGGTACCCTGGCTGCATTCAGCAGATCTGTGGTATCCGTCAACCATTGTTCAGCATCCAATGGTTTCTCGCCTCCCGTGAAGATAGCTGGTTGCAGCCGTCTGAAGTCCGATACATTTCCCGGCCTCTGCTCCTTCGGTGCTGCCAATTCTTGCCTGAGGAGTTCAGTCTGCTGCTGCTGGTTTTCCATCATGGTCTGAATGACCCTCAAAATATCCACATTCTCCCCTGTGGGTCCATTCGATGCTTGCCCCGAGTGGTTACAGCCCGTCCTTCGCTCCATACCGAGTTAGGAATAGAAACTGGAATTTGAAAACAAATGGAAGGAGTTTAGGATACAAGGGAAGGAATCAAGAAGAATCAAGAAGGACTTAATAACTTTGTATATTGTAGTTGGCATCAGCAAATTATTAAAATTTGCCGCTCGATTGTACTTCAGGTGTGAGAGCCTGGGCTTTGATACCAACCTGTAACGCCCCGATTCCACTGATACGGGGACGTCACTGCGACGTATATACGTAGGCCAGAAATTGCCCCACACGTATATACGCTAAGCAAAAAGTACAACAAGAAACAGAGTACACGACAAAGCGTGGTATCAATACATATGCCAACACAAGAAGTACACATACAAAGTTATCACAGGATATTATAAAGTATTACACAATACATGTGTATTACATCATAACCAAGTCCAAAAGAAATATATACAAATATGTATACAAAAAGCTCACAAGTAGAAAGAGGATCTCGTGAGTCAAAAGATAAGTCTGGCACGAAGGGACTGGAACTAGTCCGCCTGCTCGCTAAAGTAAGCTCGGTCCTCTGTGGATGGCTCCACTTCATTCCAAGCTTCGGAATCTGAATGTGCAAATCCAAGGAGTCAAGACATATAAACAATAAACGGACTACAGCCAAGGTGGCTAAGAGACATGTATAAGTAGTATGAAACCATATGAGGAATATCAGCTAACAAGTATGAAAAGCATGAAGAGATAAAGTCCTAATACATTAGATTTACAGTTAACATCTTATTATTACTACTTGTCTTACTGTGATATCTAGCTATGTGACCCAGCGTCCCAGAGCACATAGATCCATATCCTAGTAAAGCAAGGTTGTTATTGGAAATCAGCGGTTGTATCGACGAACTATATTTACAGTGGACCCCGTACATGCCCGGGATAACGGTCCAGGATTGTTCCGTTGCTTGGTGACGGAAGCCAGCCGCTAGGCTAAACAGGAGGGACTTATGTATGCCCTTATCATGATGGTACCAGTAATAGAGGGAGCAAGCACTCCCCTCGGTCCCCTGGAGGCCCACAGGTCAGACCGGAACATGAGTTGCACAACATTCCTAAAAGCCACTGTAAACACGAACACATATCGATATCCGCATGTTTTCCCCGACCCATGTGTAAGTTGGTCCATTTTATGGAAAAGTCAAGTGTATCATGCTTGGTTCAAGTGATGGCATGATAAGTGGTGATATTCACATTTTAACAAGTTATGGAGCGATGATATGTAATAACAAGTCATGAAGTAATATGAGATAATGTCTATCAATTAACATGTCATGTAGTGCCAGTTATGAAGCATGAACCAAAAATAATATGCCATACATTTATCAACAATAAGATCCAAATTCAGAACAGAATCAACTAAGTCAAACAGTCAGAATTAGTCGACTAGGTGGAAGGGTTAGTCGACTAATAGGGGTCTTAAGTCGACTACTAGTCTGGATGAGTCGACTAAAACTGGGAAACAGAGAGTTGGGTTCTGTTTCAGGGAAAGTTAGTCGACTAGGGTTGTAAGGGTAGTCGACTAACAGGGAACTACTAGTTGACTAATGGATAACTAAGTCGACTAAGTCTGAGATACAGAGAGTTGATGTTTTATTTCAGGAAAACAGGAGTCGACTGGGGGAAATGGGTAGTCGACTAAGGGTCTCTAGTCGACTGGAAATCTGGCCTAGTCGACTAAAACTGTGAAATCAGAAAAGTTTAAGTTTCAACTAAAGTGGATTAGTCGACTAGTCCCTAGGTCTAGTCGACTAATCGTGGGAAAACAGCAAACAGAACAGATTTCTAGGGTTTTGTTTGAGGGTCTAAAAATGTGATTTTTATGGCTCAGTGAACATGAATTGTCAACACAAGTACACAAAGGAGTTCACAAGTCTTGGTGAGTAGATATACTCACTAGGAAAGGTTCGATTGAAGCTTTACGAGTCCGGGAAGAGTGTGGTCGTCAAATGGCACCTATGTGATCCTTGGCGACGAAAAGAGCTACGATCCAAGCTCCAAATCAGTTGCTTGAGGTGGGGATGAAGTCCTTGAGGTGGTTCTTGGAGCTAGGGTTGAGGTGAGAAGGAGGAGAGATCTCTTGGTGAGGGCTAACACTTAGGTGAAATGAAGAAAAAGGAAAAGAATGTAAAGAGATTGTTTATATAGGTGTTAGGTTTTGTAAAGGAGATGCAATTAAAGGAAATGAGAGGGGGTTTTGTGTAAATAGGGGGGTGAGATGAGTGTCCTTCTCCTTGGCCACTTGGCCGGCCATGGGGAGAGAGAGAATGAGTGGGATTTAAAAAGGATTAGGTGAAAGTGAGTGGGATTAAGTGGAAAATTGGAATTATGGAAGAGATTTGAATTTTTGGAAAAATGGGAAAAGTTTGTGGTTGTGGAGAAAGAGGAATAAAGGAAAGGAAAAATGGAAAGAAATTCATATAGGAAGATATTTACTCTCACTTGGAATTTGAAAATATTGAAAACACGGATTCCAGGTTTAAATCAAGTATGCGGGAAAACGTTTCGGAAAATACCGAAATCGTCCGAAATTCAAGTATCTCGGAACAACTCGCAAATTTTACCAAAAATCAATAATAATATATGAAGACTAATAGTGAAATCCTTTTTAAGAAATACTTTATAGTTTTAAAACTAAAAATCCCGGAATCAGTTATCTACCGACTCCGTTGGAGTTTTCATAAATTTATAAAATTCTCAGAAAAAGTATTTAAGTAGGGAATATGATTCTAAGAAATAAAGTCTAAAGGATCATCTAGAAATTCCTAACTATTGAGAATTAAAATTTCAGGAATCGATCAGCGACACTGGTCGACACCGATTTTGAAGAAATTCATTTTAATTCAGGAAAAATCCAGAAAATCATAGAAAATCTAATATATTGGAAAATGATATTTGAAATTGAAATCGATCAAATACAGGAAGTAAATCGAAAAATACGGTCGAAAAATGAATACGCAACTAAGTACGTATTCTGGGAACAGGGTATTACAGGAGTCCTGATCCCCATAACACAAGCCCACTACGAAGTCTTCCACCTCCACTACTGAATACAACTCAGCAGCGGAATTTCGCGATTTGTGGAGTCAATCACATTACCAGATTACTCCCACATTTTAAACACTATAATGCCTCTAATCTAGCGCAGGTTGTTACAGATGAGAGCGGATTGTTAGAATAAAACTTTAATACTTCATGAATCAATTTCAAGGATCTAGAATCAATTACATCTCAAGAAGAATCTCATAAATAACTATACACATAAATTACATACCTGAAGCCATTAGCGGAATGATGGAGGTATGTTGAAGAAGATCTCAGTCCTTCTCTTTAATCCTTGCAAACCCTAATTGCAAACCCTTCTTCTCTGTCTCCTTCTCTTTTCACAAACCCAAGCACAATAATGATGGAACTCACAATGAAAGAGGGAAGGTTGTTTTCTTTTCAGGAGGAGAGATGAGGGTCAACAATTGCAATTAATCCCTTGTGATAAAATCACCCATCATGGTCCCTTAATACCACAAAAGATTATTTAATAACTTTATACAAATGTAACTTAATTTGGGCATACATAATATCAGTTAACCATAATTAGGGAATTCAATTAATTAGGGTAGTGGGCCACCTAATATTTAATGTGAGATTAACATTCTCCCACTTGGACCACTAGCCGATTAAGATAAAAACTTTAGAAAACAAATAAAAGACTCATTTTCAAAACATTTTGACTCCATTGGATTCCATACTGAAAAACTTTGACACGTGATCACGAATTTTAAAAACAACCACTGATAAGCCCAAATAATTAGATACTGTAATACTGCAATTAGCTTGGACCACCAATGTGAGTCATAGCGGTTATACAACATCTATGTCATACTCCCTTCTACGTACCACAACATTGATAACCCTTACTAATTGAGTCCATAACCAAAATGACCCCTGTAACTTGTCTTGTCAAGACATTTCCTGTTTAACAAACATCCATACATAATATGTGCACACATAATTGGATAACAGGAAATACAGAAACAAATTTTTATTGCGCATTAGTGTCAATTACATAAGTACCAAAACATACATTACAGATTACTCAAAAGACCCATTCTAATAACATGTTCTTTGAATGTCTTTGGAGGTAATCCCTTGGTCAATGGATCAGCAACCATTAAAGTGGTACTTATATTCTCAATAGACACCTTATGTTTCTCAACTCTTCTCTAACCACCAAGTACTTAAGTTCCATGTGTCTGGAACCACTAGAGTACTTTCCATTCTTAGAGAAGAAAACGGCTGCTGTATTGTCACAAAATATCTTCAGCGGCCTGGCAATAGAATCAACTACACCAATTGCTGAGATAAAATTACGTAACCATAATGCATGATTCGTGGCCTCAAAACAAGCTATGAACTCAGCCTCCATCGTGGATGAAGCAGTGATAGACTGCTTTACACTCTTCCAAGAGATTGCCCCACCTGCCAGCATGAAAATAAAGCCTGAGGTAGACTTCCTGCTATCTGGGCAACCAGCAAAATCTGAGTCCGAATAGCCGATCACTTCCAACTGATCTGATCTCCTATATGTGAGCATATGATCCTTCGTCCCTTGAAGAAACTGCATTACTTTCTTTGCCAATTTCCAGTGCTCCATTCCTGGATTACTCTGGTATCTTCCTAACATCCCAACAACAAAACTGATATCTGGCCTGGTACAAGTATGTGCATACATCAAGCTCCCAACAGCTGACGCATACGAAACTTTCTGCATTTGACCCTTTTCTAAGTCATTTCTAGGACACTGGCTCCCACTTAATTTGTCACCTTCATAATGGGTGCACAACTGGCTGAACATAATTCCATATGAAATCTTTCCAAGACTCGATTGATATAACCTTTCTGAGATAGTCCTAGCAATCCTCGAGATCTATCCCTGAAGATCTCTATGCCAATGACATAAGCTGCCTCACCCATATCAACCATCTTAAAGTTCTTGGTAAGATAGTCTTTAGTTTCATACAGCAAACCAATATCACTACTGACTAACAAGATATCATCCACATACAGAACCAAAAAGATAAACTTGTTCCCACTGATCTTCAGATATATACACTGATCAACAGTGTTTTCTGTAAATCCGAAAGAGGTAATGGTATCATTAAACTTTATATACCATTGCCTGGAAGCTTGTTTCAGTCCGTAGATGGATTTCTGTAATTTGCAAGCCAAGTTTCTTGTCCTTCTTTGCGAACCCTTCAGGTTGCTCCATGTAAATTTTCTCATCCAAATTTCCATTCAGAAAAGCTGTTTTCACATTCATTTGATGTAACTCTAAGTCATAATGAGCTACAAGGGCCATGATGATTCTAAAAGAGTCCTTCTTTGATACTGGAGAGAAGGTTTCTTTATAATCAATGCCTTCTTTCTGAGTGAAACCTTTAGCCACAAGTCTGGCCTTATATCGTTCGATATTGCCTTTGGAGTCGCGCTTGGTCTTAAAGACCCATTTACACCCGACTTTCTTACAGTTATTAGGCAATTCGAAGAGATCCCAGACTTTGTTTTGGTCCATAGATTTCAACTCTTCATTCATAGCATCAATCCATTTACTAGAATCATTGCTTTCTATGGCTTGTGAAAATGAAACTGGATCTTTATTAATCCCAATATCAAAATCAGATTCCTGTAGATACACCACATAATCATCTGAAATGACAGATCTTCTTTCCCTTTGAGATCTCCTCAAAGCTGCCGGTTGTGGTGGTTCTACAACATTTTCAATGGCGATATCCTCATGAAGTGGTGAACCAATATCATTATGTTGTTCTGGTATCTCAGCTTGATGATCAAGCTGAGGGACAACAATTTCTCTTGAAGTAAAGGGTATTGGGATATTACCCTTATCACTTCAAGATCTACCTTTCTTGGTTCATCACTCCCACTAATTTCGCCATTCTCAAGAAATCTGGCATTACCAGTTTCAACAATTCTTGTACTATGGTTAGGACAATAAAATTTGTACCCTTTAGACTTATCTGGATAACCAATGAAATACCCAGATATGGTCCTTGAGTCTAATTTCTTTTCTTGTGGATTATATATTCTAGCCTCTGCTGGACAACCCCAAACATGTAAATGTCTTAAACTAGGTTTCCTACCAGTCCACAACTCGAAAGGAGTTGTTGGGACTGCTTTACTAGGAACCCTATTCAAGATATACATAGCAGTCTTTAAGGCTTCATTCCACAATGAATTAGGTACATTAGAGAAGCTCATCATGCTTCTAACCATATCCATAAGTGTTCGGTTTCGCCTTTTAGCAACACCATTCTGCTGAGGCGTACCTGGCATTGTGTATTGAGCACAAATACCATGCTTTTCTAGAAATTTGGCAAATGGGCCAGGATTTTGTCCTGACTCATCATATCTTCCATAAAACTCACCACCTCGATCTGATCTTATGATTTTAACTTTTCTATCTAATTGTCTCTCGACTTCTGTAATGAACACCTCAAGGATGTCAACAGCCTGAGATTTTTCATGAATTAGATATACATAACCATAACGAGACAGATCATCTATAAAGGTAATGAAGTATCTCTCTCCCGTAAAACATGAAATAGAGAGTGGTCCGCAAATATCTGTATGAATAATCTCAAGAAGCTCTTTACTTCTTGTGGCACCTTTCTTGGCGTGTTTGGTTTGCTTTCCTTTCATGCAATCCACACAAACACCAAAATCAGTGAAGTCTAGGTTATCCAAAATCCCATTCTTCACTAATCTTTTAATTCTATCCCTGGAGATATGCCCCAGTCGTCTATGCCACAAGATAGAGAATTTTTCATTAATTAAGCCACGTTTAGAACCAACATTTGAATGCAGGGTTAAAAGAGATTGTGCAAACTCATCATTCAAGGAAATTTTATATAAACCATCACATAAAATTCCATGTCCAACCGACATTGAATTAAACATTAAATTGAGTTTTCACAACTGAATAAAACTGAATATCCAACAACATCTAATTTGGATAATGACATTAAATTCCTAGAAATCGAAGGTA
Organism: Agave tequilana; assembly: GCA_038442645.1. NCBI lineage: Eukaryota > Viridiplantae > Streptophyta > Magnoliopsida > Asparagales > Asparagaceae > Agave > Agave tequilana. The sequence continues at coordinate 76,874 of JAVJIF010027331.1, read as the reverse complement.
CATAAAAAGTGTCAACAAGATCCATTTGATGACCCGTCTCTAAGAGTAGTCGATAAGTTCCAACATACTCGACCTCCACTTTGAGACGGTTCCCCATAAAGACAAATCTTTCACTTTCCTTCGGTTTCTGGTTGTAAGGAATCCCTGCATTGAATTAGTTATGTGAGTTGTGGCTCCAGAGTCAATCCACCAAGTATTAGAAGGAACTTCAGCAAGATTTGATTCATAACATGCAAAAGAAAGATTCATACCTTTCTTTTCGAACCAAGCCTTTCTCTTGTTGCAATCCTTCTTCACATGTCCTTTTCTGCCACAAAAGTAGCATTGACAGTGAAAGTCCTTTCATGACCCTGGCTACTTTCCCCAGGTTCATTCCCTTTCTTTGGTGGAAACCTCTTACCTCTTCCATACTTTCCCTTCTTATGGATAGCTCCTTGAGATACTGCCAACACCGAGTGATGTCCTTCTTGCCTCAGTCTCACTTCCTCTTGAACACACATACCAGTCAGCTCATTCAGATTCCACTTATCCTTATGAGTATTATAGTGAATCTTGAATGGTCCGAACTGAGGAGGAAGTGAGTTGAGGATGAAATGTACCAAGAAGGATTCATCCACTTTCATTCCCAGTGTTCCTAACTTGGCAGCTTTATCAGTCATATTAAGAATGTGTTGTTGGACTCCTCTACTACCATCATATTTCATGGTAGTTAGTTCAGCCATAAGGGTGCCAGCTAATGACTTATCAGCAGATATAAACCGGTCTTTTACAGCAGTTAAAAGTTCTGATGCATTAGTAGTTTGAGGGAGTGAAGTCTTGATATTGTTGGCAATGGTCATCTTTATGAACATAAGACTGAGTCTGTTCGACCTTTCCCAGGCCTTGGCATGGCTAACCTGATCTGCTGTGCTTTCAGCAGTGACTTCCTCAGGTTTCTCAACTAGTAGAGCCATGTCAAGATCCAGTACAACCCAGTGTAATTGGATATGCTCAAACCATTCAGAAAAGTTTGTACCATCCAAGGCTGGAATGCTAGATGCATGAGAGTGAAGGGAAGTGGGAACGTTCACTGAAATAAAATAGGACAATGCTCACATTAAGGCCTCGAATCAATACAAAAACATTTAAATTTTATGAAGATGAATTATTGATATCACTTTGATTTCTCCTTTGGGCGAAACTAAGCATATCTAGCATTCACTCTATATAGGTAAGACCTTTTATCACCTATGTAGGTCTAATATAATTTATGCCACTTAGACAGTAAGTCATGTTACCTTTGGGTATCCAATTCTACACCACTAAGTTGCATAAATTACACTGCCCTACTCGGTTCGTAATTATTTGAAAAAGACTCTCCTTTGGGCGAGTCCCAATCTCCTAATTAGAACCGGCATTGAGAATATTATTGACCTTAATGTCACCCTTATTGACAAATCTTTTATGTAGTTGTATATTCATATGGCTTACTAATATAGGTCACTTTGGCAACTACTAAATCAATAAACCGTATGAATATAAAACTAACCAATAATATTCTCTAATCCTTTAATTGAGTTATTCCATAATACTCCAATGTTGACACTTGACCAATATTAATCAATATTAACACCATAACATCAAATGTGTAACATACATTATGATTGAATTAAACATACATTAGTCGACTGGTCAAGGAACTACTAGTCGACTTGGAACAAAATAAGTCGACTATAGTGGAAGTCCCAGTTGACTAGGGTCAAGTCAAGTCGACTATACATTTTAGGTTAGTCGACTAAGGTAAAGCAAGTCGACTATCAGAGAAAGGTTAGTCGACTAACAGAGAAACAGAGAACCCAACAACTTTCGGGTCAACCTGTTAGTCGACTATAGTGAGGGAATAAGTCGACTATACCATTATTAGTCGACTACTCAAAATATCAAGTCGACTCCTGAAGTGAAACAGAGAGTTCTTAACTTTCTGGAAAAGGACTTAGTCGACTAGTGTTATGGGCTAGTCGACTAACAGTCGACGAAACAGTTATCAAATGGCAGTTCCTGTTTAATCGACTGAAGCCAGAAATTTAGGGAAAATTAGGGTTTCTAATTCCTGAATTTTGATCCCAATTAATTGCACAATTAGAGGAATATGAACAGAATATTAGGGCTATTAAATCCTCTTAAAATTCTACAATTAAATGATCAAAAATTTCATTTTGAAACAATTAATCAAAAACTCTAATTTCTGAATTTTAGATCTACAAGAATTGTTCATAATTCTGAGATGCAAAGATTCTATAACGAGGCTCTGATACCAAATGTTAGAATAAAACTTTAATACTTCATGAATCAATTTCAAGGATCTAGATTCAATTACATCTCAAGAAGAATCTCATAAATAACTATACACATAAATTACATACCTGAAGCCATTAGCGGAATGATGGAGGTATGTTGAAGAAGATCTCAGTCCTTCTCTTTAATCCTTGCAAACCCTAATTGCAAACCCTTCTTCTCTCTGTCTCCCTCTTTTCACAAACCCAAGCATAATAATGATGGAACTCACAATGAAAGAGGGAGGGCTGTTTTCTTTTCAGGAGGAGAGATGAGGGTCAACAATTGCAATTAATCCCTTGTGATAAAACCACCCATCATGGTCCCTTAATACCACAAAAGATTATTTAATAACTTTATACAAATGTAACTTTAATTTGGGCATACATAATATCAGTTAACCATAATTAGGGAATCCAATTAATTAGGGTAGTGGGCCACTTAATATTTAATGTGAGATTAACACGGATATCTCTACATGTCAATCACAACAACCAAACGCGGTGATTTTGAGTAGTTACAAGAGAATCAAAACATGTAGTTATGGAGATCCGCACGAAACCACACTATCAGTTATGACTCTCATGGTTTTTATATGCTAGAAATAGAAGAAAAAGAGAGGAGGGCTCCAAGCTAATTTAGCCCAAAAAGATTGTAAACACAAGATAGTTCTACAAATTCACTGTAACGTCTACAAACTAGTGAATTTCCTCTCTCTCCTTCTCATGATTTTTTTCAATTTGAGTTTTCTGAAATCTTTATTATCATCATGTAATTGAGACAACCCTAACTCCCCGTGGTACGAAACTGATCGTTTGATTAATCCTGTCGGAAAATATCCATTACAATATGAATTTAAACTTCTTGCCCATAAATCAAGCAAAAAAAAAAAAAATCAGCAACTTTATGACCGCAACATACTATCCATTTTAGATCATGGATGGAGAGATTGAAAAATTTCTATTCACATGAAATTTGATCCATATGAGTTTTAAAACATGTAGATCACATCGATGATTTTGATCATGGATATTGATGTGTTACGATGTATTTTCATAAGTTTATGTAAACTCTTATATTACACCTTGTGTATTACAACCTTTCTCATCATTTATATATTTCCAAAAATCATTTCAATACAGCAAATCCAGTCTGATTCCCCCATGCCATGTTTAATTTAACTTTGCTAAAGCCTCAGGAGCCAAGGTGTCAATTAGTAAATTAAAGATACATTGAATCAAATTCAGTGAAGACATAGCCTGAGGTTCTCATTGGGAATAACTTTTTAGATTTCTCGGTTTTTACTTTTTAGGCTTTTAAGAAAGATATTTAGTATCTGAAAATCTGAGCTATTAATGGGTATGAATCCTAAATTCGGACTGAATATAGGCCTCAACAAGCTACTGCAAATAAGTTGTGTCAGGAAGCACGTCTTAATATTGACATTGGTTAAACCCTGAACATAATATTTATGCACAATGGATAAGGAGGAGATGAAGAAACAATAAACAGAGAGTTAAAAGAAGCTGAATATTGATTTTTTTTATTTTTATTTTTTTTTTGCAAATCTACGACCGGTGGGTTTGCTGGATCCACCGCCATGAGAGGTGATTAAAGCTCATTTTGATGTTGCAGTCTGACAAGATGGCAGAGCTACATTGGCCTGTGTTGTGAGGAACTATACTGGTTCTATTCTTCTTGCAGTTGGGTCGTTATAACTAATTAAATCAAGAGAGAAATTACAAATAGCCGAACAATGCATTCGTTACATTAAAAATGAAATTTGAGTCCAAGTCCAAACATAATAATCCTAGGACGGCGAGGCCGGTCTCCTCTCCCGCTCAGCTGTACAGTTGTAAGGCGAAGCGGCATCCATCCTCGTCTTCCTCTTCTGCAAGAACCTCTGCAGCCCTCTCTTCACAGAGAGTCCGGGGTTGATCAGCTGTGGCGCAAGGGACAGAGGAGACGAAGGCCGAGATGAATCATCCCTCCGTAATTGGTTGTTGTTGTTCTTCTCCTCCATCCACCTCTCTCCCATTTCTCTATTTGCCATGCATATGATAGCTCTTGCCTATATAAAAAATGAAAGATAAAGAGTTGATATAAAAAATGAAAGATAAAGAGTTGATATATCACATGTTCTAATGTGTAGGTTTGAATGCCTTCAAATTTTAAATTTATTTGTAAACAAAAGAATATGAAATCAAAATTTATGAACAGACCTGAATCTCTGTGACATCGCAGACGCAAATCCTCCCGTGTAGAAGAGGGTAATCTGTTGCTGTTGGTGTTTGTGATGTTGTAACTGCTGAGGTTGTTGATGTTGATTTGCTTGCATCGCGTTCCCGAACCAATCGGCGAGCCTGCTCGATCTTGAAGAGTTAGAATCGCCCGAGGAGCTGTAGTGGCCGCTGCCGAGCCGGAGGCTGAGCTCTGGATCGCAACCGTTGCCCATTACCCTATAAATTTTCTGCTTATTCTTTTGCTGAAAATTTTGACGGGAAAGGAATTTGAAGCCGGTGAGCGTGAAGAGAGAGAGAGAGAGAGAGAGAGAGAGAGAGTGTGTGTGTGTGTGTGTGTGTGTGGGTGAGAGAACCGAGAGGGGATCCCAGTTTTATACTGGTGCTCTCCGGACAATAAACAGATATGTGGAAAGCGAGGAGAAAAAAACTAAGAACAAAAACCATGTGGAAAACGCGGGTTACTAGGGGTCTCTCGGTCACCTGACGCAATTCCCATCGCATCGCCCGCTCTATTGCCCCCGAATGAGTCGGCAGCATGCGTTGCTATTTTTGTTTTGGGCCGGGTCGAGAACCACCAGTCCTTTTGATCTTTTCTTACTCGGATACGGGTACAGGTCTGGACACCGATCTGAATGGCAACTGGGGTGTTATATTTTTTGCTCGTTTTGTGGCGTTTAATCACCTTTTTGGTGCACTTTTTCGGGAACTGATGAAGAGATTTTGCGGTTAAACTATCAACTCACTGTTTCGATCATCCGTTCTGCGGTCACTAGATAGATAAGCAAAAAATATTCAAATGTTATGATTTTTTTTGTTTTTAGAGACTTCAAATAATATAGATCAACTTCAACACAATGGATTTTTTATTTGAATGTCGTGAGATTGAGTTTGAGTGAGAATGATTCGTGCTCGAATCCTTCCGCATGTAACGAAATATATATATATATATATATATATATATATATATATATATATATATATATATATATATATATATGATTCGAGAGGCTGAATCCTTCCCACTAAAATAGCATATTGCTTAGATCTACGTCTTTAAACATACAAATTCTCATGTTCTAAACACTTAAAAACCTCACATACCAAATTTTGTTAGATTTCAAATATTCTACACCATTAAACTAACCAACTCACTATTTCAGCTGTCCATTTTTCGCCTAGTTGATGGATTAGGTAAAAAGTATTCAAAATATATGATTTTTTATTTTTTATTACTTGAAATAATGTAGATCAACTTTAACAGAGTGGATCTTGCATTCGGGTGTCGTAGGGTTGTATTTGAATAAGAAAGATTTGGCCTCGAGTGCTTCTGGAATGACACAATTATATGTGTGTGTGTGTGTGTACACACACATATGTATATACATATGATAATACCCCATCTCCCCCTTCGGTATCACCCTCCGTAACACGAGTACTCCAACTTGTACGCGTCCGTCACATATATTTAGATACACATACTCCCTCCTCCCCACCATAAACCTTCCTTCATAAACATGTGCGTGTGTATGTAGAGTTAGACTTGGGTACATGCAGAAAGATTCAAGCCCGAATCCTTCCTTCTCAAACTCAATCTCATGACATTCAAATATAAGATTCAATTCGTTGAAGTTGATCTACGTTGTTTAAAGTAACTAAAAATAAAAAATCAAGTGTTTTTGAATATATTTTATCCATCAAGTAGGCACAAAATGAACAGCCGAAATAGTGAGTTGGTTAGTTTAACGGTGTACAATATATGAAACCTAACAAAAAAATGGCGTGTGGGATTTTTTAAATGTTTAGATCATGATCAAATGGTCGGATCGAGAATTTATATGTTTAAATTATAGATTTAAGTAAAATGCTATTTTCGACCGTTCATTTTACACATACTACATAAATGGGCAAAAAGTATTCAAAACATTTGATTTTTAATTTTTAATTATTTAAACAGTGTAGATCAACTTCAACAAAGTGGATCTTTTATTTGAATGTCATGGGAATTGAGTTTGAGTGGGAAAGATTCGGGCCCGAATCCTTCCACATATATCCAAGTCTATCTCTATGTGTGTATTCAAGTACACATATAATGCATATGAATTTATTTACACACACATACATAAATTCTCCATCTTCCCTTATCCGCCAATGTAACGCCCCGATCCCGCAGGTATGAAGACGTTACTGCGACGTATATACGTAGGTCGAAAAAAACACTCACATATATATGCTAAGCATTAGTACAAGTAAGAATCCGAGTACGAAAGTACGTGGTGCATTATACATTCTAACATATGAGTATAATTATAAAGTTATCACAAGAGGTGATAAAATATTATAAGAATATTACATCACTAATAGGCGCAAATGCGAGAATACCAAGAGATTTACAATAACAAATTGTATCAAAGGCGCTCACGAGTCACAAATGGAAAACTCGAGAGCCGAGCAGGGGGCCTGGAAGGATAAGGCCTCAGACGGTCTGCTGATGATCCACGCTTCCGCCTCGCATCTCTGATCAGTAACCGGGAGAATCTATAAGCTCCAAGCCCTGGGATCTGGACATGAGGATCTAGGAGAGTCAGAAACTCCCCACGAGTGGTGTGGTGAATGCAAGTGGCGTACAGAGATAAGCACACGTATATCGATAAATCTGAATCAAAAGAGCATGTATTGAAAATCATACCGTGAGCATAGGCATACAGGAGCAGACAAAGAGATAGTAAGTAATATCAAGTAGGGAACATGCATGGTATAATATGATAGAGCAGGAGAATGGTGGAATAGAACACAAGTGGTAAGGCAGGATGTAACGTATATAATATAAACAATAATAACAAAACCAGAAATCCGAAGTAAACCCGATGAAAGCAAATATGGAAAAACCAGTGATACAAACTCAGTTTACGGCTTCATGAGATAAGTATGTCAAAGGAATAATTCAAATAAGGAAATTCTTATCTATGATCATCGTAAGATAAGTCCATACGACCCGAATTGCAAAACACACAACGAATTATTAGTTGGCATCTTTTATTATTACTCGTCTGACTCATATATCTAGGTATGTGTCATGGCGTATGACTTAACACACATACATTCATATATAAGTAAGTCGAGGTTGGTTATTGAAAGCTGATGAAGAACTGATGGCTAATATTTATAGTAGTTTCCGTCCGTCCAGGACACAGCCTACGGGTGCCTAAAATCACCCAAACACGCATTTTTTGGGTGCCTAAAAGCACCCTAACACGAATCATCAGTTTAGCAATCCACCACTATAAGTAAGAAATTATACCGACATTCATCATTTTCCCCCATTCTCAGTGCGAGTTGTCCTTTTATAGCTTATTAAGTATAATTATCAGATTAAACATAACAGGTTCAGGAGTAACATGAGTACATGCATAACAGGAGTACTTGCATAACATGTGTAATTATCAGGAGATCAGGTACTACATTGTCATAATGTAATAATCATGAGTCAAGAGTTAAACATGATAGGTATCAGGTGTTAATATTAAGATGACAAGTAATCAGGCAGGCGGCAGGTGATAAGTGATAGCATGACAGGAAGTAGGTGTCAGGTAATAGCATGTAGATATCAGGTAATAATACGAAAAAGTATTAGCACATCAAGAGATAACATGCCAAGTGATAGCGTAACAACCAAGTACAATCAAGCAGAGCTTAATCAGTGCTGGAGGCGCGGACAACAAATAATATTTAATCACTAGAGCGCTTGACGGAGATACTGAAATGACTCGGTTTAAAAGCGAGTCTAAAATCCGGCAGAGTTTCGCCTAGACGAATCTAGTGGTTAAAACGCTGAGCGCTAAGCATGCCTACTAGGCTAACTAGAAAGTCCAGAAGATTTTAATAAACCTTAGAGAGGTTAAGTTCTATAAGCTAAGCAAACAGGTGTATAAGTAGACCGTGCCTGACGAGGCTACACAATTAAGCTCGGCTCGCAGACACACGGTATAGCTATTAAAACCTAGGGGTTTGAGCAAAGCGGGAGCGTAGTAAGCCGTGCTGGCGAAGTGTCCTATAGGCTAATTACACAATCACATGGCTTAGCTAGGCTCCCGACGAAGTTAGAAAACCCAGAGGGTTTAGCCCGAAAGCTAATATAGAACCGCAGAGTTGTTAAGCCCGAAGGATAGGCCCGAAGGCAAGAGTACCTGCAGAAGATGTTAGTACCAAACAGTACACATATAGAATATTATCTACACTATTACAAGTATCAGTCCACAGAATATAAATACATCACACTGTACAACTACAAATGTTCGGAAACACAATTCAAAGTCCCAGAAAATATAGTAAAATGCTCGTCGAAGCGGTTATGCAGAAAAGCGAGAACACTCGCCTAAATACGAAAAACACCGTGAAATCCTCGATCTCTGAAACTCTAAGTAACCAACACATGAACGTGTTCAAATATAATAAATTATATTATATAGAGAGGAGAGAGGGAACGGGAAGGTGGCCGGACGCGAAGGTCGTGAGCGCGGGGATCGCGTCACGCGGAGGTGGTGCTTCGCGTCGCGAAGATTAAAACGTGAGGATCACATATGGAATTGCTTGGGAGCGGGGTGGAACTCCGCGTCCAACTATTATACCTGAGACAGAGAGAGACTGAGAGAGGGACTGAGAGAGAGAGAGAGAATGCGGGAGAAATTGAGAGAGAGAGAGAAAGAGATAGAGGGAGAATTTAGAGGTAGGGAGAGAATGTAATAAGGGGGAGAGGAAGGGCAGGCCACGACCTGGTTTTGGCCGTGGCCTGGATCATGCCTGGAGAGAAAAAGAGAGCATGGGAGAGAGAAGTGAGATGTAGAGAGGGCGTGAGAGAGATAGGCAGGGAATGAAAGTAGTGTAGCACAAGAACATGGAAAAAGATGAAAGAAAAGGAAGAAGGAAAGAAAGAAAGAAAGGAAAAAGAAAGGAAGAAGAAGAGGGAAGGGGGGAGATGACCGACCATGACCGGCAGCGCCCTGGCCCAAGGAGAAGAGGGGGGTTTTGGGGTGGTGCAAGTGTAGGTGGAATGGTGAAAATGGAGTTTGTCAAAGTCGCATTTCACAAAGCGATGGAAGGCTAGAATGGAAGAGTACGATGGAGGAAGTCATTTGCCGGTGGTGGTTATGGTCGTGGTGATGTTGGTGGTAGTGGAGATGATGAAGAAGGTGGTGGTATAGGTTGTTTTTGTGAAGAAGAAGGAGGTGATGTTGGTGAAAGAGTTGTGAAGGAGGAATTGGAGTTGGAGAGAGTGGAGGAGGTGATAGTGTTGGGTTGGTGGTGGTGGTGGCCCGGGGACGCCGGCCAAGGGGCTGGCCGAGGGTGCGGCATGGGTGTTGTGGTGCCTTTAAAGAGAGAGAAAAGGAAGAAGATGAAAAATGAAAGGGGGAGATAGAGAAAGGGGTATGGTGTATATATATAGGAGTGGGATTATTACAATCAATACCCTCACCATCTAAAACTGACCTGCATCTCATAACATGCGAGCGGCGTCCAAATACAGCCCTGCATCTGGCTTGATTAGAGCCCAGACGCGAGGCTCAGTTGCATCTCAGAGGCTGGAGCTCTGCGTTTGCAGAGGAGAGAGAAAGAGAGGAGATGTGACAGATGGTGATTTTGATTGATTGACAAAAGAATTAAATGAAGGAAAGAGCGGGATCTCTGTGCCTCAAAAATTAGAGCCGCTTCTGGTTGAGTTGAGCTCAGACGCGGGACGAGCTGAGTACTCGTCATAAATGAGGAGAGAGAAAAATGGTTGGGATATTCATTGAGTGGCTGAGAAATTTTGAAGAAAATTGAGGGAAAAGAAAGGGAAAGGAAAAGAAGGAGGAATTATGAGTAGATGAGAAAAATAAAAAATAGAAAATAACAGGAAAATAACTGGATAAAATTTCGGAATCCGGGAAAACACTAAAAACTTCAGAAAAGCCCGGAAAATGAAGTAACTCGGAATGATCTCAAAAAATTCTCAAATATAAAAAAATAATAAATATTATATTAAGACACATAGTGAAATCATATTTCAAAAATTCAATCTCATTTTCAAAATAAAAATTCTGAAATCTACTAGCAATGAGGTCGACACCAAATTCGGTGAAATTTTGATAAATTTAGAAAAATCTCCAAAAATGCATTTAGATAGAAAATATGATTTTAAGAAACAATAAAAAGCAGTTTCAAGAAATTCAAATCCAGTTGTAAATTAAAAATCTGAGAATCGATCAGCGGTACTGGTCGACACCATTGTAATTTAATTCGAAAAAATTCAAAAAATCATGAAAAATCTAAAATATTAGAAATGATGTTTAAACTGAAATCGGTTAAATCTGATTACCAGAAAGGTGAAATCAGTCAGCATACTGGAATCAGATTCCCAGTTCAGGCTCGGGTTGATTCTGAATCCAGGAATCTGGATCCAATACAAAATGATCCCATAAATATTCATAAAATAAAAACAAATATGGAAAATAAATCAAAAAATATGATCAAAAAATCAAAATATGCCTCTAAGTACGTATTCTGGGAGCGGTGTGTTATAGCCAATCTTCACACTATGCAATGCCTAAATGTATATCGTAATAACACATCTTTTAGTACATTAATATCAACCATTAGTCAATTTCACATTTTTCTAGTTTATCGATTCAATTTTCATAATCCACACCCATATTTACTTATATATGTGTGTGTGTGTGTGTGTGTGTGTGTGTGTGTGTGTGTGTGTGTGGTGTGTGCGTGTGTGTGTATATATATATATTGATCACCAATACCGTTTTATCCATTTTTTCCCATTTGGGTTTATTTACATATTCAATTTTACTTGTTAAGCTTTTGGTTCACTAACGACTCAGTGATAGACTGACGATTCTTTATTTATTGATATCGATTCATTATTTCAACATTCAGTAATATAATTTTACTATAATCTCGATTAATATATATGTATAAATAATATCAACTATATAATTTGCATCAATTTGTAAATCTAGACGTGAAATGAGTTGACTGTTCTCTGATATTATAGTTAACGAGTTTATACAATTTATACCATAATTATTAAACGATAGCCAATTAATATTATAATTAGCTACAATTAGCTAGCTTCCTTAGTAATACTATAATTATCTAACTTTCATAATTAATATTATAATTAGCTACTTCTCATAATTAATATTAAAATTTATAATTTTTTTGATGGGTTACGTGGAACAAAATTATTAAAATCAAGTAAGAGAGAAATTTTACTCATGCTCAATTTGACATTTTTTTCGATATCAATGAAGCTCACGCAATCACCACACCAATTCTTATTTAATTTTATTATACGTTGGAATTGGGGTTTGCATATAATTTTTAATCAAATAAACTTTACATAAAAGAAAAGAGTTGTTAATTTACCTCAAAAATGATTAATTAATCAATCATCAAATATCACCAAAATCTCACTCCTCTTCTTCTAACTCACGCACAGCCCACGTCAGCTCGGTTCCGCCTCGAGTCGAGCTCGTGTCTTGCTCAGTTCTCGACCGACTTTAACAGAGAAGGAAAAAAGGGAAAAGAGAAGAAAAGAAAGAGAAAAGAGAGAAAAAAATCAAAGAAAAGAGAGGGAGTGAAATAATTTACAGAGAGAGAAGGGTGGGGAGTGGGAACGAGAGTGAGGTGGGGACGAGGTCGGGAATTTGCAGAGAGAGGGAATTGTTTGCAGAGAGACTTAATGAGGGATTATTTGTGGGGATGAGAGTGATAGAGTGATTATTATTTTTCTTAATATATATATATATATATATATATAATATATATATATATATATATATATATATATATATATATATATATATAATATATATATATGAGAAAAATGTATATCAGCCAACGACTGAGAGACCCTCTCAGCCTGTGGTGACGTGGCATATTATTAGCCACACTAGAAAGGACGCCCCGCCTATTGAAACAGTTTAAATTACTAAATGCCCCTGCGGTAAAAGAAAATGGATCTGTAGTGAGATAGTCAAAAGGAGTAAAGTCCAGACTGGTATCAGATTCACTAGAATACCCTGAAGAAAGAGGACCGGTGGGGGAATGATTGAAATTGAAATCTGAGTGTTCAGAGGAAGAAGATGGGGAAGACATGATTCAAGAATGAGTTGTTTTTCTGAAAGTTTTTGAAATCAAATTGAAAAGGAAGAACAAAAATATAGTTTTTAGATATGAGATAATATATTAGTTACAAGCACTATATAAAGGTAAAGAATGTGAAAGAATATAAATAGTAATAATAATTGTTATAGGTGACGGTTGAGTATGGGAAGAAGTGATAAAAAAAATAAATATTTAATTGAAGAGTTATGGCGGGAGAATCCGAAGAGTTCCTTTTTTTCAGAGGTTTACTACGTGAAGTACAAATTAACTTTTTATAGAATGTTTTCCCTATATCTTTAGATTACGTATGGTGCTCATCTTTCCTTTATCGAGATTAATATTAGTGCATCTCTTTTTTCGAGACTGTTGTTGTATCACGGTTGATAGAATATTAATTACTTCATTTAATTCAGTGTAATTAATATAGTATTTTTATATACGCGAACTGATCTCAGGGTCGCAGTGCTAATCTACTTTGTAAACTTATAAAAAATCTGTTACATAAGGCATGCGAAAAAAGATTGCGACTTTAGTCGCAGTGCTGAACGAGGTCGCAGTGCTGAACGATAGTATGTTTCGTCTGTTATTTTTATGGGAATAAGGAATGCGACTAGGGTCGCAGACGTGATATAAAAAAGGAATTCGACTAGGGTCGCAGACGTGATATAAAAAAGGTTTGTTATACTATGACTGCGACTAGTGCCGCAGCCGTCATATAAAATGAGAGTTATATTGTATTAATTCTGCGACGATGGTCGCCATGTTCGAAAGTTTTATTATACTATGACTGCGACTATGATCGCAGACTTTGTAAAATGGTAAGAATTCTGTTACATAAGGCATGTGAAAAAAGATAGCGTCTGTCGTCGGAGTGCTGAACGATATCATGTTTCGTCTGTAGTAGAATTAAGAATTTTATAACTGTAGATATATACAGTTGAAAATTCTTTAGGTAAATTTTGTTTGTGGATGAGTTTATGCTAATTTAAAAGTAAAAAAGGAGTATTTTTGTCAATTTGTTTCACGATTGTTTAGACGGGATTTTTTTGATTTTTTTGGCGCCTACACTCTGCGGCCAATATGTGGCATATATTCAGCCACGTCACCGCCGGCTGAGAAACTCTCTCAGCTGTCGGCTGAGGTACAGTAACCCCTATATATATATAAATATATATATATGAGGAATCTGTACCTCAGCCGCCAGCTGAGGGAGACTCTGTCAGCTGGCGCAAAGTGGCTGAATTTTAACCACTATTTTGACTACTTGTACCAAGATCACAGTTTTATATGAGGACTGTGACAATGTCGCAGTGGTTTTATGAGGACTGTTGCCATGGTCGCAGTCTTTTACTGAAGACTGCGACCAAGGTCACAGTCTTTTCCTGAGGGCTGCTACCAGGGTCGCAGTCCTAATTACACTAAAATTATATGATTTTTTAGGACTGCGATCATGTTACAGTGGGCTGCGACCAAGTTGCAGTGGGTTTGCGACCATATTATAGTGACAGCTGAGAGAGTCTCTCTCAGCTGGCGGCTGAGGTACATTTTTCAATATATATATATATATATAGGGGTTACTGTACCTCAGCCTGCAGGCTGAGAGAGTTTCTCAGCCGGCGGGACGTGGCTGAATATATGCCACACATCGGCCGCAGTGTGTTGGCGCCAAAAAAATCAAAAAAATCCCGCCTAAACAATCGTGAAACAAATTGACAAAAATACCCCTTTTTAATTCTAAAGTGGAATAAAGTCATGAACAAACAAAAATTTCAGTTGAATATATCTACAGTTATAAAATTCGTAATTTTAATACATCGAAAAATATAATTAAAAAAAATTGGATCAATATAATGTAAAATAAGCAGAAGCATTGAAAATTTAAAAAACATGCCATGATCGCAGACTTAATACAATATAACAACTGCGACACAGTCGCAGTCACTAGTAGCACTCATAGTATAACAAAACGTTTTTATACGACCTAATACAATAAAATTTCAATTTTATATGACAACTGCGACACAGTCACAATCACTAGTCGCAGTCATTGTATAACAAAACTTCTTTATATAACGTCTGCGACCCTAGTCGCATTCTATCGTACAACAATGCAACCTCCTTCAGTACTGCGACCAAAGTCGCAATCTTCTTTCCATGCCTTATGTAAAAGATTTTTAATATGCGACTAGGGTGGATTAGCCATGCGACCCTGAGATCAATTCGCGTATATCAAATCTTATAAAAATTACTATATTAATTACACTGAATTAAATGAAGTAATTAATATTCTTTCTACCGTGATACAACAACAGTCTAGAAAAAAGAGATGCACTAATGTTAATCTCCAGAAAGGAAAGATGTGCACCATACGTAATCTAAAGATATAGGCAAACAATTCTATAAAAAGTTAATTTGTACTTCATGTATTAAACCTCTGGAAAAAAAAAAAGAACTCTTCAGTTCTCCCGCAATAAATCTTCAATTAAATATTTAAATTTTTTTACCATTTCATACCATACTCAACCATCACCTGTAACAATTATTATTGCTATTCATGTTCTTCCACAATATTGACCTTTATATAATGCTTGTTACTAATATATTATCTCATACCTAAAAACTATATTTTTGCTCTTCCTTTTCAATTTGATTTCAAAAACTTTCAAAAAAAATTCATTCTTGAATCATGTCTTCCCCATCTTCTTCCTCTGAACACTTAGATTTCAACTTCAATCGTTCCCCCACCGGTCCCTTTCTTTAGGATATTCTAGTGAATCTGATACCAGTCTGGACTTCACTCCTTTTGACTATCTCACTACATCAAATAATGTATTAACTGATCCTCCTATTCATGAGAATAATGAAGATTTCATGTGGGTTAGTGAGGAAGACATTATTCCTCTGCCACTTGACGGAGACATGCTTGCTGAAAGCATGTCCTCTGATGCTGTAGGCTCGCTTCATAGCAACGGGTCAGACGAAGAGCTTGATAGAGACGATCCATTCTGGGAGTTCATCGGTGAAACAAAAAAAACCTCAAAAACAGGAAGATGATGAGGAAATAAGTGATGAAGAGGAAGAGCAGAAGAATGAAGACGATGCATCTGCTTATGATGGTGATAATGACGAGGATTAGGATTTCCTGATCTTCTGATATTCAATGATATTTTGTCTTCTTTAAAAGCTTTTAATTCTATTTTTTGTAAGGTCTCTTTCTCACTATATTAACTTATAAGCTCTTTTAATTACATATCCAAACTGCGACTGCTGCTCTTAAACACTGCGACCATAGTCGCTATCCTACTACGGATGCAATAATTAAAAATAATTCATACGTTATATGCGGCTGAGACAAAAGATACGGTGAACTGCGACTATAGAATCAGTCCTTATTCAGACAACAGTCAAAAATAAAGAACAAAAAAGAATATAAAATAATACGTAAACTGTGATTATACTATCGCTCTCGTTAAATACTGCGACCATAGTCGAGGTACTGCGATCATAGTCGCAGTCCATGGTCGCATAATATATGTAAAAACCAATTTAATTGTTCATAAGAGGATCAGACAACATTCAAAAAATAAAGAACAAAAAAATATAAAATAATACGTAAACTGTGATTATACTATCACTCTCGTTAAGTACTGCGACCATAGTCGCAGTCCATGGTCGCATAATATATGTAAACACCAATTTAATTGTTCATAGGAGGATCGGACAAACATTCAGAAATTATACGAAGAACAGTATTTGATGACTAACGGTTGACAATTTATGGTCGCATTTACTTAATCATTTATCATTTCCCAATGCGACTATGGTCGCAATAATGTACTGTTTTGGAGTTCAAAGTAATTTAAAGTTATAGTGTATTAACTTTTAAACTGTTTTGGATAACTGAACAGTCACCTAGGAAGTATACAATTTTTGGGAAAAGGTAGAAAATAAGTTTGGGAGATATTCACGTGGTTTGAGAGCTTAAACCCTTTGAAATTCCGGGATTAAAAATATATAAAGGGTCATCAGCAAAGGATTACAAACATACTAAATTATTTTTGCTCAAACTCGTTACTCTCACTGTTCGAAAAATAGATTCAAAAAATGTCTTCTCCACCGTCTTCACCAGAAAGAAGCCAATCATCTAATGATGATTGGATGTATAGTTCTGAAGATATGCCTCGCTACGGGTCAGAGGATGAGCTTGATACAGACGACCCGTTCTGGGAGTTCATTGATGAACTAAAATACAAACATGAAGAAGAAGAAAGAGAAGACGAGATTGTCGCTGAAGAGGAGGAAGGGACGGAAAGCGATACGGAAGACGAAAGCAGTCATACTCTTGACGACGAATCTGATTACGATGGTGATGACGAGGATTAGAAGTTTAAAAATTGTATTTTGTTTTTTTAAATATATATGAATCTGTTTTCTAAGGTTAATTTTAAAATGAAGGATATATATGACTTTTTTTTAAATTAAAGCAGTCATACTTTTTTTTTAAATATATATGACTTTGATCGCAGTTGTTGGCCGAGTCTTAATAAAATACACTGCGACCTTGGTCGCAGTTGCTGGTCTTTAGTATTAATCAACAACAACACTGCGACCTTGGTCGCTATGAGTGTCAATATAAAGGAAACACCTACCTAACGTACTGCGACCTAAGTCGCAGTCATTGTACTGCGACCCTAAATTGCAGATGCTGGCCCTCTTTATCAATAACAACATATACCGTACTGCGACCTAAGTCGCAGTCATTGTACTGCGACCCTAGATTGCAGATGCTGGACCTCTTTATCAATAACAACATATGCGTGTTAATATAAAGGAAACACCTACCTAACGTACTGCGACCTAAGTCGCTGTCATTATACTGCGATCCTAGATTGCAGATGCTGGCCCTCTTTATTAATAACAACATTGCGACATTGGTCGCAATTAACCATGTACACTGCGACCAAAGTCTCTGTCTACATTATATACACAAAAAAATAAACTATATAGGAGAACCTAGATCTGACAAAGAGAGGTAAGGAAATAGGGGAAAAAAATAACTTATAATCAATAACCTAAATCATATAAAGAGCGGCAAAAAGAAAGGGGGAAAAAAATAATAATAAACAAGTCTGACAACGTGCGCTCCAAAAATTGCCTTTTGGGCAAAAAAATAATAAACAATAAGGAAAGTTAAAGAAAAAGTAGCTTTTCATAAGGGGTATTTGGTAATTTAACTTCTTCCTATAAGCGGGCCGCAAGTTAGTGAGGTGACAAATTGAGCCACGTCACCGCAGGCTGAGAGAGTACTCTCAGCCCGCGAGCTGATATACATTTTTCTCACACACACACACACACACATATATATCCAACCTACTCTCTCTCTCTCTCTCTCTCTCTCTCTCTCTTCATTATTATTAAAATATCAATTTATATACACACTGAGATAGACTTCTGTAGTTTCGAAAGGATTTGAGCCCAAATCTTTCCCACTCAAATACCAGTATTCGACATTTAAATACAGGATCTATTTCATTGAACTTGATTTATATTATTTAAAGTAAAAATAAAAATCAAGTGTTTTGAATATTTTTTGCCATCCACCAAGCGGCGTAAAATGAACAACCAAAAGTAGTGAGTTGGTTAGATCTATATCTTTAGACATACAGACTCTTGATCTGGACATTTCATCATGATCTAAACATTTAAAAATCACTACAAACCAATTTTTGTTTGTTAGGTTTCAGATGTTGTACACCATTAAACTAGCCAACTCACTATTTAGTCCATCCGTTTTTTTTCACTTGATGCATGAGCAAAAAGTATTTAAAATACTTTTTTGATTTATAGATACTTGAAATAATATAGATCAACTTCAACGGAATAGATTTTGTATTCAAATGATGTATGGTTATATTTGAGTGGAAACGATTCAAGCGCGATTCCTTCCGGAGCTACACTAGTCTATCTCTATGTATGCTTGTATTTATTCTTTCTCATCCCATATTAAAATATGTGAGTTGATCCCCTAAGAACGGTTCTCACGAATTCATGTGAGAACTTTCACGTGGGTCGTCGGATCTGATAGAGATCTATTTTTATTTGATTTGATCTATCAGATCCGACGACCTACGTGAAAGTTCTCACAGAAATCCGTGAGAACCGTTCTTAAAGGATCAGCTCCCTTAAAATATGCTTAAATCTTAAGCATAATTAATTGTTCACTAACTAAATAATTAAATTTAATTATCTCTTCTAATCATTCTTGATATTCACATACATTTCATTTTTTGGTTCCCATGCAGCCTCTTCAACTTGCTAACTTTCCACAATATCTTTATCAAGGGAATTGATTTTATCCCCGGCCAGAAATGGTGACTTGGTTAACTGGCATTTTGACGAGGTTGTAATAGAGAAAAAACGTGGGAGTTGTAAGCGAAGACTAAATGGAAGAAGAGTTAATAAAGGAAGAAGATACTATGGGACATGACCCTCAGGAGGAACCAGATATTTTCGAGTCTGATGAGATACAGTGACGAGGGAAATGATAATAGTGGTGGAGGTTCTAGTGGCACCACCAGTAATGCCCAGTGAGATCCTACGCAATAGGACCTCATCTCCGTCGCTCGCCTCCACCTCACCTGCCTCATTGACGATCTCGATCGTCCGTTCCCTGGCCTCTCCCCTCGATCGCTGACATTGCAAAGTCAGAGAGAGAGAATAATTGGTGGGGGAAAGAGTAGGGGTGAGCAGAGTTCGGTTATAACCGAAATAACCGACCAAAAACCGAAACCCGAACCCGAACCGAACCGAACCGCTCTAATTCGGTCGGGTTTCAGTTTTGTGTTCCAAAACCCGAATAGACCGAACCGAACCGAATTTCTCACTCTATATATTAACCTACTCAAATTCAATTTAGTGAATCATATAGTTCATAATAAAAACTGGTGGAAGCTTATCTCATTAGCTTTAGTAATACCATCTTTTTTATGTTGAATATATGAAAGCAATATTAAGTACACCATCACAATTGAGAATAATATTTATATTAATATAGTTCTTTTTTATTCTTATCATTAAAAGTTAGTAATAATTATATGAGTTTTGATATAAGAGCTCAAATACGGTGTAAAAGTTTTAGAATATGAAATTTTCAATTCACATTAAGCTTAGAATCTTTTTCTTATTTCTAATTTGGGTAATGGATATTTGAGATTATAATATTAAAGGATGATAATATAATGGTGATTAAAAAATGCAAGAAATGATGGCAATATATTGACCTAACCGAAAAAAACCGAAAAACCGAACCGAACTGAGTTGATTCGGTTCGGTTCGGTTACAAAGTCTAATCGGTTCGATTCGGTTTTGTAAAAATTAGCAAAAACCGAACCGAACCGACCGATGCTCACCCCTAGGAAAGAGACAGGGAGATGGGAAATTCTCGCTTGCAACTTACTTGCAAGTTGCAAAACTGAACTTTCAAGTGGAGAAAATGAGAACCCTGTGAGGCCCTCATGGGCCGCAAGTGGATGGCAATTGCATTTCCCATTTGCAGCCCCGAACAAACTCCACAAAATTGTTTTGCACTTGCATGAAACAAGCAGCCCCTAAGAGAGGTAGCATACCTTTTTGTCTAAGGCATGGATGCCACGTGCACTTTCTTGAGTTTGTTAGCGCACGAGCTTGGATTTTGTGGATCACGCAGAACACAAAACACAAAAAAGCAACATTTTAACATAAACTTTTCACAAAGGCGCGCCAAGTGGAAACGGATGGGAGAAACATGCGCGCTCTTTTCATATGCCTCTTATAACATGAAATTTTCAGATAATTTCAGTAAACCCCATGCATATGTATCATGTACGTCCTATTTCAGTGGTTGGCTGACAAATCTGGACCAGACTCAGGGGCGGCTCAACCCCTAGACGAATGAGGCGGTCGCCTAGGGCCCCAAATATAGTGGGGCCTCGAAAATAATAGTGTAAATTAGTATTTACTAAAATAATAGTTCGAATCCTATCATCCACACTTTTTTTGATTTTTTTTCCCGCTTCATTTTTTATATTATGAGGAAAAGCATGAGTCGCTTCCACTTTCCCAAGCGAATATCCTTCACTCTCCATAACTATTTAATTATAATCAGAGAGGAGTCTCTTCCACTTCCTCAGATCGTTTCTTCCATTCTCTCTAACTATTTAATTATAGTTAGAGAACGACAGGGCCTGCAACTGCTCTATAGAAGAAGATACATTAGCAAAACTTGAATACAAAAATTTTATTAAAAATTTTGCATCTCAAAAGGTAGAAGAATTATTTTTCAATAAAATATTGATTACATAATATATTAGTTAATATTAATTACTTATTTAAAGTATATTTTAAAAAGGTCCATTTAAAACTTTCGCCTAAGGCCTCCCTAGAGATTGAGCCGCCTCTGACCAGACTAACTTTAGTGCTTAAAGAGTGAGGTGCATTGTTGGGAGTTCAAGTTTTGTAACTAGCAAATTTAAAAAAGAGTTCAACCTGTATCGATTTTAGATTGTTGTTAAATTATTTTTTTTTCTTTTAAGGTTTTTTTTCCCCTTTTGGGTGAATAAGCTAAGCGAGTGATGCCAATGTTTTATCACAAGCCAACCACAATGTAAAAGCTTTTTCTAATATATAATTTTCTAATATATAATAGGCTTAAATTTAGATTTGAATTTGATTCATGATAGATGCAAAGAGATCTCAAAATGAAGCTTCAGTTGGGACGATCAATACCTATTCGGCCAATTTCTTGTAGTGTTCAAGATAAAAGTGGAAAATTAACCCATTCTTTTTTAAGAAAGAATCATGTGTTCGTTTATTTTCACCTCTTATTAATTTCTCAGATACATTATCCGTTTTAACTATCCTCATGCTATCGGCTTTGACCAATCAAACTTTTCCTCTTAGGTTAATAGATCAAGTTTTAGATCAAAGCAATAGAAAATACAGGAAAGTTTAACTGGTTCTAAAGTAGCAGTAATTATAATTGATAGGTTCGACAATTTGCCTACGTCCTCGGCGCAGAAGGGAAAAAAACTTATTTAAAAAACTGAATTACAATGGTTACAAATTGATTCGAAGATCTAACTAGAGAATCTTGCCGTAGAATTCTCTCAAACAAATTACCCCTAGAACTCTCAAATTCTCTCCTTCGTTCGTTACAAGTTGAGTACATAAATCTTTCTTATATAACCAGAGAAAGAAAACCAAATATCTAGAATTTGGGTCAATAACGGAATCAGAACTCAACATGAAACATATTCTAAATTCGGGTCGGATTCACTTTTTTTACACCAAAGCTTCCGAAAGCTCTAGTGAAGCTTTTGAAAGTGGCTTCTCTACAGCAGATCAACCTCAGAGTTCTGGCTTCTCTACAGCAGATCAACCTCAGAGTTCTCGAAAGCTTAGCATTTGAAAGCTTGGCATCAGCTTTCGAAAGCTTCATCAGAACGAAAAAACAATCCAGACTTCAAACTATCATATCTCTCTCATCTCTTATATTACTTATTTGTATTAGAGTCTAAATTAATTTTGGCATACACAAGTCTAATTGGATTTATACACTCATCTCTATAAGCTTATGTTGTTGGACCTAATAAAGAATTGATCAAGCCTAATGGTTTAAGTTTAGACATGTTTCAATTACACTTAACCATGAGTGTATTTAAATTAAGATGTGAGACTCATCTACATGTGTGGAACTCGTGTTATCAATTAAGAGTCTAGATATATGATGAGTTGAATTAGGATTTCTTGATGCTATATATATCATGGGTAAGATTCTCTCTTCACCACCAACTACTATGACTTAATCTCTCTCTTAGAGGCCTCTCATCTCCTCTAAGGATTAAGAAGAGAACTTGATGGATGGAGAGAAGAATTCCCCCCCATCAACTCTGGAGTCCTCGAGATCGTGCAATCTTCGGCATCCCTTTCATGATGAAATCAGGTATGCCTAAATTCTCCTTCCCTTTGATCTTGATAAAGAGACTTTTAGTTTATGTGTGGATCTTATATGGAATAATTATTAGATCTAATAATTGGTATCAGAGCCTCCTCTTTGTCGGATCCTCAAAATCTACAGAAATTTTTTGATCTCGATCTCTTAAAATTACTGTCGATCTCTTTATTTAATTCAATAAAGAATTATATTTTTTGTCTCAACTAATTGAGTTAAATTGAGATGTCCTCAAACGTTCATTAGAAGACCTCATGTGTGGTGAATAACAGTGCCAAATTTCACTTTTATCTCCTTCTCCAGAACACAATGCTCACATGACTCTAAATTGCATGTCAATGAGTCTTTCAATAATTCTTGTGTTGCTAATACTTGCAAAGAATTCAAACCAATATGTTCCAGCCTCAAATGTCATAACCTGGTAGAATCACCATCCAAACATTTTGAAGCTGCCAAATTTTCAGCACCTGCACTACCCTTTAATATAAGTTGTTGTGTCGAATGCCCTTCAGAATAACCAATGAGCCACTAAACAATTTGAGAACACTTTCTCCAAGAGTCCTTCTTAGGCCCTGTGCCTCTAAAGCTCCAATCGAAATCATATTTTTCTTCAACTGAGGTATATATATCACATCCTTAAACTAACTCATCATTCCATCTGACAACTTGATGCGAACTGTATCTATCCCTTCCATAAGGCATGTGTGACCATCACCGAATGATACCAAACCTCCATCTAGTTTTTCAAAAGTAGCAAGCTACCCTTTTCGGGACAAGCGTGATAGGTAACACCGTTATCCAAAATCCAATCAGATTCTTCTAAATAGCAAACAGCAGGATGATAAAAAGTGAAAATACAAATGAGTCAGAATCATTATCATCAGCCTTTGTGATATTAGCCTTTGATTTTGACTCCTTCTTGAGTTTTAGACAATCAACTTTTCAGTGTCCTTCCTCTTTGCAAAAAACACATTGATTCTTTTCAAATTGATAATTATTCATTTTCCTTACCCATCCATATATCAAAATTGTTCGTGTCATCGAACTTCACACATCGATCTTCACTTGGTGAACATTCACGTTCTTCACTGTGGCTAGATTGACTTCGGCCATCTCCTCTAGAAAACCAAACAAGCTATGCGAGAAAACCAACAGAAAAATTAGATCCAAACAGATAAAGGTCGAAATTTTACATCCACGTGAAACCCTAAACGAGTTTTCGAACGATCTACCCCACCCAAATGAACTCCCCATGAACCTAAAAAGCTTTGATATCACTTGTTGTGCTCTGATACCACTTATTGTGTGTGGCCTCTAGAGGAATCACTAAATCTCATATCAACATCAGAGTATCAAACGGCTTATGTCAATCACCAACTCAAATATAACATGAACACAAATAACCAAGGAGAAAACAAATGATTTAATAAGGTTCGGCAATTTACCTCCGTCCTCGGGGCAGAAGGGAGAAGATCTTCATTCATATAACTGAATTACAAGAGTTACAAATTGATCCGAAAATCCAACTAGAGAATCTATGCAATTTGCGATAAAATTCTCTAAACAAACTAACCAAAGAGCTCAAATTCTCTACTTTATTGGTTACAATTTAGGCACAAAAACCCTGCATATACAGCCATAGAAAAAGAAACCAAATACTCAGAATTTGGGTTAAAAACGTAATTAGAATTTAACTTGAAACAGATTCTGAATTCGGATCGGATTTACTATTTTAGTCCCAGAGCTTTCGAAAGCTCTGTACGAAGGTGGCTTCCCGAGAGCAGACTGATCTCAGAACTTTCGAAAGCTTGGTATTAGTTTTCGAAAGCTTCGCCAGAACTGAAAAATAATACCAACTTCAAACCATCATATCTCTCTCGTTTTTTTTGGAATTCGGTGATTCAAAAATCAATGAAAAGCTCTTCGAATTATTTACAACTCTTATGTAGACTTCAAATTCATATGAGACTTCTTTTTAGGTCTGCTGATGACATCAAGTGAGTCCTTCATTTCTGACGTGTTCCTTTTTTCTGGCTAACTCCACACGAGTTAAAAAACTTCATTTTTAATCTTCTCCCTTACATGCTGATATTAGTTTTTTGATCGTGCCTGAAAAGTATACGTAAAGTTTACGATCATGTTTACTAAGAGATTGCAACTAGCATATGTAATTACGACTCCAGATGAGGAGACACTTACTAACCATCTCTAATTGGCATTTTTGTTTTGATATTGATGTATTTGAAAAAGCCAGCTTCGCTCCGACAATCTCCAATCTTTTACGAGAAAGCTTGGGGACTGTCCCTAACCTAGTTCACTGTTAAACTGGAATTCAAACAATTAAGAAAATTTAATCATTATTCTAGTTATTATTGTTATTGTATTATTATGAAAAGGACGGTTCAAGGTTTTTTACTTAATAATAAGAAGAAATGTTGTAGCTTAGTGCTAACTTAACCAGTTTGAATCTCCATCTTGGGGGAGAGAGGAGATAGAAGAGATGGAAGGAGGTAGCACAGAGATCGGACGACAAAGGAGCGAGAAACGACGCATGGAGCAGGCCAGAGGTGCTCCCAGTCGACCGGTGGAGGAGGCCAGTCGACCGGCCCGGTCGACCGGCGTGCACGGGCGTGCACAGGAAGGAGCGGTCGACCGGCCCTGGTCGACCGACTGAAGTGGCTCTGCTCTCGGGTAGGCGCGGTCGACCGGGCCGGTCGACTGTGGAATGGGTCGGTCGACCGGCCGGTCGACCGACAGGCACGACTGGACTTTCCTTTTAGGATTCGAATTCCTTTTCTGGATGGGATTGAATCCAACCTGGGTTTCTATAAATCCAGGGACTCTGTGGCTATAAATAGAGGCTAGAGGCCTCATGTATTGTATCTCTGAAAATCCCAAAAAGAAATCCCCTTGCCTCCCTCTTGTACTAGTTGTATTGATTGTTGAATCAATAAGATCTCTCTCTCCCTTGCCCCGAGGACGTAGGCACGTTGCCGAACCTCGTTAAATTTGTGTGTTGATTGCTTTTCTCTGTTGGTTACTATTTCTGTTGTGTTGGTTGTTTCTCCGGCTGCATCGAGTCTCCGCCAGTTGGGCAGATTCCTCAAAGGTGGTTGTTGTGTCTCTTCTTCCGCGAACCGCTGCGCACAACGAGTGGGTGTCAGAGCACAACGAATGGGTGTCAGAGCATCCCAGGTTCATCGTGGGATCATCTGTTTATTCAAGGGCATCTGTTGCTGATTGGCGGAGATCGTGTGTCGATCTCGGATCAGCGTTGGGATTGTTTGTGGGATCATGTGTCGATCTCAAAACAGCGTGTGAAGATTGCTCTAGGAATTAAGTTGGTGGAGTAGATTGTTTCGGAAACTTTTCGAGGGTTTCGTGTGGAGGTAAAGATCATGTCTTTATCTAGTTTGTTTTATCTACTCCGTTTGTTTTCACATTGGTTTGAGGAATCAGTTGAGAAGATGGCTGGAGAGAGTACATCGGTGAGATCCATGAATCCACATTCAAGAATTGATGTGGTGAAGTTCAACGGGACGAACAACTTTGGTATGTGGAGGTGTGAGGTTATGGATGCGCTGACGGTATCAAATCTCGAAGACACTCTACAGTTGGAGAAGAAGCGCGCATCAACGACGGAAGAAGATTGGGACAAGTTGAACCGTTTGGCGTTTGGCTTGATCAGGTCTTGTCTGACACAAGACATCAAGTATTAGGTGTTGCATGAGACATCTGCGAGGCAGCTGTGGGAGATCCTGGAGAGGAAGTATCTGACGAAGAGCATAGAATCGCGATTACAGTTGAAGAGTAAGCTCTATGGGTTTCAGATGCAAAGAGGATGCTCCGTCAATGAACACTTGAACACACAAAACTTCTTACAGATCTAGTTAATGTGGATATGGAGACAAGTGAAGAGGATATGGCGGTAATTCTTTCGAACTCTCTTTCTAGGGAAGAGTATGAGGTCTTTACTCTTACTTTTCTAAATGGAAGACAATCCCTTAACTACGATGAGGTGTCTGCTGCACTTGTGAGTTATGAAGTAAGGAGACAAGACCGACTGTCCTCTTCAGGAAGTACAACAGCAGAGGCATTGGAGGTAAGAGGCAGAAGTTTCAATAGGAAGGGGATACGATCGGGGGAGATCAAAGTCCAGATCAGGCTTCAGAAATCTGAAGAAGAATCAGTGTGCCTTGTACAAGAAACTAGGACACTGAAAAGCTGAATGCCCGAAGGCCAAAGGTAAGAAGGTAGAGTCTAAGACTGAGGCAAATCTTGCAAAGGTGGTCAGTACTCAAAGCAATACCTCACAGGTAGATAGATTAGACTCGGACTCATCGGTATTCTCTCTCTGTTACTACCTTTTCTGTTTGTAACTCAGATAATGCTGAGTGGATCTTGGATAGCGGAGCCACCTATCATGTGTGCCCGAACAGGGCCTGGTTTTCTAGCTTTGAGAAGCTGGATGGATGTTACACGGTCATGGGTGATGACCATCCGTGTAATATAGAAGGGATGGGTACAGTCCGTATCAAGATGGATGATGGGATAGTACGAAAATTGAAGGATGTGAGGTATGTACCTCAACTCAAAAGGAATCTTATCTCTGTTGGTGCTTTGGAAGCATTGGGTCTGGTGATATCTGTTCGAGATGGTGTTCTTAAGATGATCAAAGGCTCGATGGTGATGATGAAGGGCGTCCGTCGGGATAATCTCTACTACTTGAAGGGTAGTACGGTTACAGGTTAGGTGGAGACTTCTAGTTCTTCAGATGATGATTGCAAGAAGGTCTGGCAGGTGAAGGTCGGACAGGGAGGAGAAAAGTTTTTGCGAGCTCCTGCAAAGAAGTGATCATTGGAAGGTGCTGCTACCTGTAACTTGGAAGGTGAACACAGCGTTCTGGACAAGAAGAAGGTGAAATTCAGCACCAGTACTCACCACTCAGAAGGTCTTCTTGGTTGTGTTCACGTAAGCATTTGGGGACCTGCTAAGACTGCATCGCTTGGAGGTCACAGGTACTTTGTCTCTTTTGTTGATAGTTTATCTAGGCATTGTTGGATATATCCCATGAGATAAAGATGTGAAGCCCTAAATATGTTAGTGAATTGGAGAGGAAGAATGGAGACACAAATTGATAGGAAGATCAAGGAGCTACAGATTGGTAATGTTGGAAGAGACATGAACCAATTCCTACGATTTGGCCAGAACACCGGTATTGCTACTCACTTCACAAAAGGTATAAATAGGTTGGCTAAAGAAGTAAACCGTTCCTTACTGGAGAAGGTTCGGTGGTTGTTGTCTAATGCAGGATTAGACAAATCGTTTTGAGCTGAGGCGATTGTGTATGCTAGTCATCTCATGAATAGATCGACTGCGATAGGAGGTAAAACTCCATTGAAAATTTGGTCTGGGAAAGCTACTCAAGATCATGGTTTGCTGCGGGAATTTGAAAGTCCGACCTACTTCAGTACCAAAGATGGCAAGGTGAATCCGCGAGCAAAGAAGTTTGTGTTTTTGGGTGTCAAAAGGAATGACTACAGGTTGTGGGACCCCGAAAACAAGAAGATCGTATTGAGTAGGCATGTCATATTTGGAGAGACTTCAGTGTCACCGTCTCTCAGCAGGTGGATAGGACGAAGACCAAGGAAGTATCGCAGCGGGTGGAGGTTGATGCTACTCCACCATCTCCAGTTGGTTCGGCATTAGAGAAGACTTCACCGGATGTGACACCAAGTGGAGATCATGTAGCCAGGGTTGATGCTGAACAGGTTGAAGATATTGTTGAGGATGTCGAGTTATTTGCAGCCATTGGAACCAAAGTAAAACCACGCTCGTGATTAAAGAAGCATGAATCTCAAACTTGTGATCGCGACAAGCTCAAGTTGAAGGCCGTTGTTCTCCATGAAGGTCGTAAGGAGGTTCATATGACTCAGTCAGATAGGTTCGCTGCTACAGATTTAGGTGCAAGTGCTTGAGCTTGATGGAGCTCCTTTCAATGAACTACGGTTGGCTTGATCCTTTGGGCAAGGTACGTAGGCAGCCGTAAAGGCGCAGCCATTTGGTGATGCAACTCGTATGAAGCTGTTTGGGTTCTCGAGAAGCTGATTGGAGCTTCACGTAGAGGTGAAAAGTTGTGGCCGATTGGAGCTTCACGTAGAGGTGGAGAGACTTCACGTAGAGGTGGAGTGTTGTGGCCGGTTGGACTTCACGTAGAGGTGAAGAGTTGGACTTCACGTAGAGTTGAGGTGTTGTGATCTCGATGAACAGATTGATCTTCTGGTGAGAAGATGTTGAGCTTGCATAAGGAGTGGTGTGCATCCAGTTGTTGAAGCTGATGATGGTGTTCGGTGTGCTCTACTCAGACTTGGTTGGACCGTCAGCTGAAGACATGTAGACTAGATAGAGTTAGTCAGTTGGAGAGTTAGTGTTGGCTCATGATGAGTTCTTCGTGAGGTCATGTAGTTGCTGAGTTGGAGACACGTTTGGTGATCGGCATGTATGGAAGTTCTCCTAAGGTGAAGTGTAGGGAAGGCATATGTGGTGCATCTCAGTTGATAGTTGAGCTATAGATTTCAAGCCGAGATCGTGTGTTGATTTCGCCCGGAGCGCGCAAGCCGAGATCGTGTGTCGATTTCGCCGAGATCGTGTGTCAATTTGCCAGGTGATAGACTGGGGTTCGTTGGAGATTGGCTCAGATTTGAAAAATCTTCACCGAGGTGGAGAATTGTGGGAGAGAGGAGATAGAAGAGATGGAAGGAGGTAGCACAGAGATCGGACGACAAAGGAGCGAGAAACGGCGCATGGAGCAGGCCAGAGGTGCTCCCGGTCGACCCGTGGAGGAGGCCGGTCGACCGGCGTGCACGGGCGTGCACAGGAAGGAGCGGTCGACTGGCCCCGGTCGATCGACTGAAGTGGCTCTACTCTCGGGTAGGTGCGGTCGACCGGGCCGGTCGACCGTGGCATGGGTCGGTCGACCGACAGGCGCGACTGGACTTTTCTTTTAGGATTCGAATTCCTTTTCTGGATGGGATGGAATCCAACCTGGGTTTCCATAAATTCAGGGACTCTGTGGCTATAAATAGAGGCTAGAGGCCTCATGTATTGTATCCCTGAAAATCCCAAAACGAAATCCCCTTGTCTCCCTCTTGTACTAGTTGTATTGATTGTTGAATCAATAAGATCTCTCTCTCCCTTGCCCCGGGAACGTAAGCACGTTGCCGAACCTCGTTAAATTTGTGTGTTGATTGCTTTTCTCTGTTGGTTACTGTTCCTGTTGTGTTGGTTATTTCTCCGGCTGCATCGAGTCTCCGCCAGTTGAGCGGATTCCTCAAAGGTGGTTGTTGTGTTTCTTCTTTCGCGAATCGCTGCGCACAACGAGTGGGTGTCAGAGCACAACACATCTCTTTCTCGCTTCACCATTGGATCAGGTTACAGTTGTTCAAAAAATTTGAGCTTAAGGTACCTAATTGTCCATTGCGAGCCATTCAGCTGTCCTTGTACAACCCATAGGCCACCCCAAAGGGTGGGACCCACTAGCCAAATTTTATTTCAACATGGTGTTACAAAAGTCCTCCGCGCGTGGCCTCACGACCAGTGGATTTGCTCCCCATCAGGCGCCGGTTCGAGACCTATGAGGATAACGTTTTTCTCCAAGGGGAAGGCTCCGGACTTAATTCATCACATGTGGAGGGGGTCTGTATGTGGTGTATAACGACTAGCCTGGAGGGCGAAGCCCCCCGGGATACCCTATGTTATATATATTTAAAAGAAAAACATGGTTTTACAAAATGGTGTGCTAGCTAGCTAGCCTCCTCAATTAGTCCTCACCCAGTACTGCATGCTTTTCTGATGTTATTATCATGTAAGTAGACTAGATTCTAGCCTAGGACTTTGATGATAGTGCTGTAGCTATTGGAACGACTACTGTTGAGTTTGAGGCTAATAACATGCTAAAATGATTATATAGATATAATTTTTTTCTTTGGTCTACTTTGCCAAATTTTCTCCTGATAAATCACCACGTGCCCATTTTTATGGCTGTGGCCATCGAAGTTGTATTATTTTCATAAG
Organism: Agave tequilana; assembly: GCA_038442645.1. Lineage (NCBI taxonomy): Eukaryota > Viridiplantae > Streptophyta > Magnoliopsida > Asparagales > Asparagaceae > Agave > Agave tequilana. Next base: position 46,100 of record JAVJIF010027331.1, on the reverse strand, counting down.
CTTTGAAAATTCAATTTTGTCGAGAAAGAAGGAATGGCAATACTCCACGGGTCTGCTGGTCGCCACATGAGATTCTGAAAGTTTCCTTGCGTGCGCATGTGGTGGTCATGCATCCTAATTTGATTCTTTGATTTATTCTTCATTGATTCAAAAAAAGCTTATAATCTTTTTCTCTTTATTTTTCTTCTATCAAAGTAGAATTCAAAGCTTGTATATTGTGCATTGCATTTTCTTCTTCTTCTTTTATCCTTTTCTCCTTCCTTTTTTGTTTGAAGTAATATCAAGCCCTCTATACTTGATTATGTCAGTGAAGCCTGACTTAGTAGTTAAGAATTGAAGGAATGAATGGGTCTTACAGAATCCAATTATTTGTACAAAAAATCTCTACGTAGCCCCAGCATAAAAATTATACAAATCTATGCATGTAAGCTATTTTTTTTTCCCTTCATATTTTATTATTTTTTGTTTCTCTTTTCCTTTTCTTTTAGCAAAGCAAAGCACCTAAGAAATGTTGCATGTGGGTCTCATACTGGGTTTTTGATGATTAATCAAAACTACTCATAATAATAATAGACGATCCTGTTGCGCGCGAGACAACAACCAATGAGGAATCCACCAATAGGGATAGATGCAGCGGAGAGGAATCCACCAATAGGGATAGATACAGCGGAGAAGTATCCACACGATCAAGAACAGAGAAATAAAGAAAGCAAGCCAACACAATATTTAACGAGGTTTGACAATTTGCTTACGTCCTGGGGGGGGGAGGGAGGGAGAGAGAGAGAGAGAGAGAGAGAGAGAGAGATTTTATTGATTCAACAATCAATTACAACTTATTCCTTACTTCAAGGAATTTTCAAGAGAGATTTCCAGTAGGATACATCAAGGGATATAATTAATGAGGGTTTTAACCCATATTTATAGTCAGAGAGTCCCAAAGATTTGGGAAACCCCAATTGAATTCGACCCCAAAACTGAAAAGGAGTCTGAATCCTGAAAGGAGAACAAAACGCGTCTGTCGGTCGACAGGCCGGTCGACCGACCCTTGTCCTCGGTCGACAGGCCCTGTCGACTAGGACTAACCGAGAGTTGCGCCTTTCAGTCGGTGGACCGTTCCTTTGCCACGGTCGACCGGGCCATGCCTGTGTACGTTGTGCACACCGGTCGACCGGGCGGTCAACCCGGCGGTCCACCGGACTCTGTCTTGGCCTGTAACGGTTCCTGTTCTTCCTCCTTTTGACTTCCGATCTCTGCGCTATCTTCCTGATGAATTAAAAAAAAAAATCTTCCGATGTGTTTTATCCCCTCTATCTCCCCTCTCCCTACAGACCCATGGTCATGTGGATTTCATTCATGCCAAGTTTTTGATGGTTAATCAAAATTATGTTATATAAAGATGGTTGAAATTCGGAATAAGCTTGAGTATTAGTTTGGATTTGAATTTATCATAACTTTTCATATAATAATATAGTCATTGGGATTAATCAGTGGACCATTAAGCTAATTTTCACTAGTGGAGATAATCTACTTCCATAATAGAATTGAGTGACGGCGAAGATATTGTCTCTCTTATTAATCCAGTTTTTAAACTGTTTTGTTCCATCAAAATAGTTAAAAAGAGAGCTGGACAAACTATATTTTGTCTTGCAGGACTTCAACATATCATATATCAAAACTCTGAAGATATTATATGGAAACTGAAGAATTTACATCCATAAAAATTGATTCGATCAAATTAAATAGTTACCCTTTTTTTTATTAAAGTTAATCCATTTTTTTTAAGAAAAAAATGGTTTCCCTATTCTATTTTCACAATGATGTTTCCACTATTCACATATTTCATTTTCGTTTCCAAAACGATTTATTAAATAATAATAGTAATAATAATGGGCAGGATTATGTCCATACTTTTTTCCTTCTCTCCTTTCCTTCTATGAAAATCATCTTCAAAGATGAGCTAAGCCTGCGTTCCATGACCGAGCATGTCGACAGCCTGTGCATATAACAATAACACAGTTACACAATGCAAAATATTGCTTCTCCTTTGCTGGCCAATATGCTACTCAGTAGCAAGAAAATAGCTATAAGCATTGTCAGTAAAGTTTTATTCTGAGATAACGAAAAGTGTTGTTAGTAGATTTCTCTTCATGACTTGAAACTTGAAAGCAATGAATAAAAGATGAATTTCAACATCATCAGTAACTAGGAGTCATCAGTATGGAACCAATCCATGAAATTCAGAAGCATTTCTCATCCATTTCGAAGGTTGATTAGAGCTCAGCAAAGTGATTCCCTGTTTCATTTCGTTAAGCTATTGAAATGATAAGAGAGAAAAAAAAAAAAAAAAGAGTTAAACGTCATATACCTGCTTTGATCACATACACAATTCAATTAAAAAAAGGTAATAAGCAGTGGCATTAATAGATCACTCTGGCTTCAGAGTTCTAATAAAACTTTATTCTAATTGTAAAGGGAAACAGCAGAGAAATTCATGGCTTGTATCCAGAATCTCTGTTGATTGACACTGTTACCTTATGTGTTTAAAGGAACTTCTTTGTCCCCATAATGATCACAATAAACAGATACATAACATAAGCAAAATTCTAAGGTTGCCACATTGTTTTGTACAAACACGATTCGCTGGATGCAAACATATATACAGATTCAAGCAAACAGAATCTGCGTGCTGGAGGGCGTCAACTCGCAAAATTCCCAGGGAGCAGGAGCATCTACTTCTTGCCATTGGATGCAGAATCTATGCTTCTTACCGTTTCCATCAGAACTGTCACAATCTAATTTCTCAACATGTCCAACTGCAACACGAAGACCACGGCCAACAACATAGATCTTACAACCGCTCGTGCTAACAGCAATGGGCTTGCGAATCCTCTCTGGCACGCAGAAACCCTCAGTGGCCTCCCACGAGTCAGACTCTGCATCATACACCTTGACCCTCATCCCCTCGCGCTCTGAAACAACAAACAGATGCCCACCAACAACCACACTCGGACCCGTCCACCCTTCCCTCAACCCAGCAGCCATCTCCTCCCAACGATCAGTCCTCGGATCGTACACCTGCCCTATTGGTGAGGCCAAGAACGGCCACATCCACCCTTCGGTCACATAAAGCCTCCCATTGAGCACAGCAGAATCATAGCAAGCCATATTAGCACCCATGCTCGCAACGGGCTGCCAATTCCCGTTAACAGGATCAAACACCTCTGCGGAATTGAGCTCAAACTGATCAGTACTATACCCACCAGCAACATACACCCTTCCGTCAATCAATCCACTGGCAAAGAATGATCTCGGTGTGTGCATTTGTGTCGTCACATTCCACTTGTTCCTAACAACTTCATACTTCAGGACCAAATGCAACGGGCAGTCGAGGTCCGAGACCAATCCACCGCAGACTAGGAGAGTGCCATTGAGCGGAAGTGCAATGCACCCGAATCCATGAGGGCAGACCTTATCCCTGCACGGCATTGCCGGAATCGTGTGCCAAGAAAGGTGGGCGAGGTCTAGGACCAACCACTGGATCTTTCCGGTGCATCGGTGAAAGGCACATGTGAAAAGCCACTGGTCGCGAAACCCTAAGGCCTTCCTTAGAGTGAAGAAGTGCTCTTTGTTGGCAAAAAGGAGGCGCCACCGTCTGCAGACGGATCGGCATGAGGGATGGGTGTCAACAGGCATTCTCAAGAGGCAGTTGAGGGCAACATCATCGGGAAGGCCCGGGATGAGAGGGCTGAATTCAATTGATGGGCTTGGTTCTGATGAGGAGGAGAACAAGTTGAATGAAGAAGATGATGGGTTTGTGGATGCTACCCTAAATTTGGGTGAGAGTGTCATTTGGGGTTGTCCAAGCTTGTGGACTGGGGATTGGTGGGATGAGACTCTAACTCTCTGCATCCTTCTTCTTCTCCTCAATAGAGAGAAGTCAGTGAGGATCAAATCCTGGATAAAATCTCTCAATTTTCAAACAGGAGTATCTATGTGAGCTAAATTTGGGAGTTTGCAACAGAAATTAAATTATATGACTGGGCTGAAATTCCATTAAAAATTTAGAGATTAATTCAATTCCTAATTAAGATGAGAGAAACATGGACAATACACCAACATGATGGAAAAGAAATATAATTAGCCTAATAGGATTAAAAAAAAAATTGGTGCATCTACAAACTAAGATCAAAACCAGATAATTAATTTAGAAATGAAATGGGTTTGAATTGGGTCTTACAGAGACTTCACAAGCCTGAGCTCCAAGGATTCAGAAGGTGGGGAAGGGATTGGGATTGGGATTGGTGTTGGGGTTTTTCCCCTTGAGGAGAGGAAAAGGGGAGGAGATTTCTCGTTCTCTCTCTCTCTGACAAATGTGTTGAAGGGATAAGATTAAAGAGTATTGATGAAATAAAACAAAAGTTTGAGGTGGGGAACTTACAAAGAAAGCGACAAGCACAAAGCACGTGAGCCGTGAGTGCCTCTATCACTTTCTTTACTTGTTTTTTGTTTATTACTTACACAAGAGTTTTTGTCGAGTGATAATAGTGAAAAAAATGCGGCAAAGTTAATTGGATCTACTGAGATTTTTCATAAAATTATATAATCTTGGCTAATCAAACATTAACTTTTTCCTTTGCGTGTTTTATTTTTTTGAAAAGAATAACTTTTATCTTTTCGCTAAAAGATTGTCAAGAAATAATTGAGATCCAAAATAGTAGGGCATTCTTCTTCTTTGTGTGATTTTTAACAAAATTTTCTTTTCTGTTTTTCTTTTTCCCCTATTCAAAGGTATAAATTGCAAGGATTGTTTGATTTACTGAAGTTGCAACAGTTTCTTCACGTAAACTAATTGTTCATCCAATATGCATATTTTTAATCATTTTTTCACATTTATTTTTATAAAATGATGATGTGTAATTATATTTTTACTTAGTAATGTGCAGGTCTCTATAATTAAAAAAAAAAAAAAGAAACCCAAAGATTAAAAAGAAGCCCAAAAGCCCAACAAGACGAAGAAATTCAGAGATAATTTCAATACTAATTGGAGATAAAGGAGAAAATTAACTTAAATTTAAGTTGCTTAAATTCCAAGTCAAAGATAAAAAGGGAGAATTCAAACTCGGATTTAGACTGAATACCGTTTAGCATTTTGAGTATAATGTTGACTACAAAATTTCAAATATGATGATTCAAGATGATCCAGAAAAAAGACTTAAAATGTTACAATTCTTAATTATTATTTTCAATTCTATCATTTGGTCAGTCATATTCAGCAATAAACACTAACTAGCTGCAGACCAATTCAGATTTGAAGTTCTATATAAAATTTTGAATAAGTCAAATCAAGTTTGGAGATAAATGGAGGATTCAAATTCAGAAATAGATTGATCTCCAAGTCAAGAAATAGAATATTATCTTAATATCCAAAGTTCAAATTCAAATTCTGAAGATATATCTCTTTATGGGTGAACAACTTTTACCTTAAGTCTATCCACTACTTCTACTATAAATAGAGATGTAGAACATAAGGAAAAGAGCATTTTCAAGGAGAGATCAAAACTTATAGTTTTCTCTAATTTTCTCTTTCAAATTTCAAGTGTAATCTCTAGGATTTAGTTTGAGAGTTATTTTATGGAAAAGAAGGAGTTCTTGGAATTGACGTGACAGCTTCAATAAAGGTTCTTCTATTCTTTTCTTCAGTTTTTTTATTTTACTTGATTCAATTACTCTATTTATTTTTATTTGTTTTCTTTATGCTTTTTTTTATTATGTCATCTATTAGCTTAGGTTAAAAAGAGTTACATGATTAAAATAGAGGAAGAGTTATTGTACTGTGACATTATTGTATATTTTCTCAAGAAACTTATATTGAAGATAACAATCAATGAAAATTTCTCACTTTTCTTCATTGTGATCGATCTCGCCGAAGCCCTGCTTTTATTTATTCTTCTCTATTACTTTACTTTACTTCAAAGTAATTTTTCAATACGATTCAACAATGGAGATAAGTACTCTTTTTATTCTCTTTTTTAGTTCATTAGTTTAGAGTCACAATTCTTTTTTTCTTTTATAAATAAAAAAACAACAACAACACCATCTCTTCTTCTACCATCTCCTTCTTAACTTAACTATTTTTGTTTTCTTTTTATAAAATTGAGAAAATAAGTATTAATTAATTTTAAAAAATTAAAAGAAAAAACTTACACAACGCTATTAATTTACTTTAACGAATTAATTCTTTTCTATTAATTTACTTTAACGAATTAATTCTTTTTTCTCTGTTTTGGTGTACATAGGCTAATTTCAGAAAACTAAGAGCTTCAGTGGACATATTGCTACTCTGTGCCTCTGTCCAAGAAGGCAGAGCATCATAACCCACAACTGTGTTGAACTACTAACTGTAGTTTCTTACAGATTACTTGATTTTCAGAGATTAACTCTCTGCAGTTATTAATTTATTTGTTTAACTCACTCTGTACATGTTTCTAACCTCAACAGTAATGTGGTTGCTTTGTAAATGCTAAAAAAAATATTTAGACTCTTGCATCTTAGGGCACGTGTCTAATTCGTTTACCTTTTACATTACTGTTGAAGAGTGCTGAAGTAAAAGTATATGTGCATTGCATATAGTTTAGGAAACGTATTTTGAGTGATTCATATTGCTTGAGTGTTACCTTTTACTTTATACTTATACACTGGACTAAAAAGATTAAGGCCATATCCATAAAAAAGATAAGGTGGGGAAGTCATTACCCTCTCTTAGCCCACAAATCATCTCCTCACTTACTAACTCAGCCTAATTTTAAAATTGAGTAGACGTTGGCCTTAGGAAAATCTCGGACTCAAATAGGGATTGACCAAAAGGGAAAGTTGTTAGAAATTGACTCTTGCCAAATCGGTGTCAAAGATTGGGGATTGAGGGGTGAAACCCCGAAAACTGATAGTTTGGTATAATTAAGCCCGTCGCTTTTACCGCGTATACCTCCTACCAATCTTTCCCCTACCTGACCGATTAACTTGTGGTCAGATTCTGCAATATACCTCCTGTGGATAATCAACAATTAGAAGTCGTTTAGATTTAAGCTCTATCCTAACATAGGCTAGATTTTTCTTTATTTTCTTGTTTGTTTATTTGTTTGTTTTTATTTGTTCTTGCAAAAATGGATTATAATTACAATTATTCTGATTATAACTCAAATCTATATTTCACCTCAACCCCTTTCAATTCAAATATTATCAACTCGGCATTACATTATTTTAACCAACCAAGTATGCCAGATTGGTCTTATCTGAATCAATATATGCCCCAATTCCAGTATTATGAACAAGATTGGGATAATCATCACCACTCTTCACTGAGTCAGTGGGGATACAACTCCCCCGAGTCTTACTATCAACAACCTTACCAACACACAGTTTCATATACTCTATATCAAGACCAACCTATAGAAAAAAAATCTTCTTTATAAAAGAATTTAGAAGCCTTCCTTGAGTCCTCACGATAAGTGCAAATTCAATTGAACTCAATGCTCCTAGACAATTCCCAAATCCAAGATCCTCACTCTAATTTTCAAGTCCAACCACAGCAAGAAGAGTCTATTGACTTAGAATAGAGTATGGAAGACCTGATTCCGTCCAGAAATAATGTTACCCAATCTCTCAATAGGTTAGAAGCAAAAGTGAGTCATTTGGTCAACACAATTAATGATAGGAATAAGGAAACTCTTCCTAATATATTTTCAACCATTCCTCATTCACCTAGCCATATTGATGATGAATCATGCTATCTTGGAGATTTTAACTAAGATTCAATTTCACCAGAAAACTTTGAATTTGACCAATATCAACCCATTGGCAAATTGGTAAGTTTTTATTTCAATGAGATTGAACTTGAAGATGAATGTGACACCGATTCTCAATATTGTGATTCAGTTTCACTTTATGAATTTATGCTGACTCCGGTAACCTTACCCGATTTGGACTCAATTCCGAAGTCAACATTGATTCCTATCTCTATAAAGCTTGAATATGAACCACCTATTTTGGATAATCACATTCCATTGTTAGGAAATGTGTGTGAAATTCAATTCTTTGATTTGGACCAAACTCTTGAACCAACTTGGACTCTCGAACCTAAACTTGATTTGAGTTTTATTCCCGAGTTAGTATCGGTTCCTATTCTTTTCATTATTGAGCCCAAATCATCCATTCTACAAAATCACATTTCATTGTTGGACCAATATTTATATCAATATGACTCCGTGATGATATCCCAAGATTGATCATATAACCAGAAAAAATTTCATATTAGGATCTTGCATGATCCTATTCATAGTGGGGAATATAAAAAATGTTAATAGAAAAGATGTCATAAAAGGTGCGTTGCATGAAAATTCACAGTATTTAGACTGGACAGAAACGTTTAGCCCAATGAAACCACCATCGGAACCACCACCTTAAGGCGACATTCTTCTTTCCCTTTCTCCTTTTTCATGTATTATTGCATTTCATTCATACATATGAGGACAATGCATGAGTTAGCTATGGGAGAGGGTTTACTAACATACTAACTTTACTTTAAAAAAAAATCCTTTCTTTAAAATTTTTTTGAAAATGAAAGTAATACTTTGACTTATTTTTTTAAGAAAATTAAATTAATTTTAAGGAATAAGAGGATCATAATTAGCATTTCTTATACTTGGTCAAAATAAAATTATTTGTTTGATTTTGAGGTTAGAAAGAAAGATTGAAAAAGTAATTTAGTCTTAATTTTTACCTTGATGAAATATGCATACTTTATGCACTTACACACTTAAGGTTCTAAAACAAAGATTCTTAGGCCTTATAGAAGAAAAATTATATAAAAAAGTCCTCTGATTAAGCTGGATATTTGCGCCTCATAAAGCATAAGTATTCACACCTAAAAGTGATTCATATAAATAAAAATTCTTAGTTTTGTGGCCTTATTTACTTGAGTCCTAAATCCTGAGGGTGTTTTCTCACCCAGTACCCTAAAATCATCCGGTTTGAGAATCATCGACTAAGGCTCATTACACGCGCAAATTAGAAAGACTAATATAGCTAAGGGATATTACCACCATAAATGAAAAATTAATAATGATAAGGTATAAGAGTTAAAAAAATCCTTAGTCAAAATATTCACGTCACAAAGATGCATATGACTTAGGATAAAATAGTAGACTATATGAGAAATACATTTTCACTCCTTACCTTGATTAATAATAAGCTTTTGAATAAAAACTAAGTTTAAGAATAAATAGTTCTAATAATCTAAAGACTTATAGATTGCTTAATTCTTCCAAAAATACTTCAAATATTTGTTTTCTTTTCAAATGCATTTTCAAAAATATTAACACTTTATTTTTTTCTTTATGAATTTTGTGGGTGTAATCCACTGAAAATCCTCACGAGACAAAACTCATCCTCTAGGGTTAACCTAAAAATTTAACGGCTTTGCAGTGCTAAGTGCAACCGTGATTCCTACGAAAGTGAGTTAGGTTAGGTTGGTTTCATTTTTATTTATTCGAGGACTAGCAAAAAAATAAATGTGGGGGTGTGATTTTTCATCAAATATGCATATTTTTAATCATATTTTCACATTTATTTTATAAAATGATGCTATGTAATTGTATTTTTTTCTTAGTAATGTGCAGGCCTCTAAAATCAAAAGAAAAAAAGCTCAAAAGATTAAAAAGAAGCCCAAAAGCCCAACAAGACAAAGAAATTCAGAGATAACTCTAATACTAATTGGAGATATAGGAGAAAATCAACTTAAATTTAAGTTGCTTAAACTCTAAGTCAAAGATAAAAAGGGAGAATTCAAACTCGGGTTTAGACTAAATACCTTTTAGCATTTTGAGCATAACTTTTGCTGCAAAACCTCAAAACTTATGATTCAAGATGATTCAAAAGAAAACTTAAAGGGCTGCAATACTTATGTTAACCATTATTTCCAATTCTATCATTTGTTTAGTCATATTCAGTAATCAACGCTAACTAGCTGCAGACCAATTCAGATTTGAAGTTCCATATAAAATTTTGGATAAATTAAATCAAGTTTGGAGATAAGGGGAGAATTTAATTCAGAAATAGCTTGTTCCCCAAGTCAAGAGATAGATGTTATCTCAATATTTAAAGTTCAAATTCAAATTCTAAAGATATATCTCTTGATGTATACACAACTTCTACCAGAAGTCTATCAACTACTTCTACTATAAATAGAGAGGCAGACATAGGGGAAAGAGCATCCATGACGAAGTCGCGCCCATCTTTCAGCACCGCCTGAGAAGCAAGCCTTGTACTCAACACTTTACCGCTAACTCCGTCTGGGTGTAGTTACGCCATGGGCACGGCTTCGCCACGGGTGATGCGGAGTAGTTTACCCGTGTAACACCCAGATTATTAAACTCTAGGTTAATTTATTATCATTGGGTTAATAATATTTTTCATGAATTCTTATGATTATTAAACTATTTGTTTCTATGTTAAATAAATTTCAGTAATTCTTTCGTGAAATTTGGAATGGATTCGAAATTTTATAAATCATACCAGATTAATTGATATGAGAAAACATTGATACTATGTATGTTTGTACATTGATACTATGTATGTTCACTTGAATATTTTAAATCTAGTTTATTCTATATATTTCTGAATCCTGGATTATACTGATAAGGAGATTGATAATTGATATATTACCAGATACTCTTTTGATATTATTTATTAAATTATTGTGAATAGCGGAATATGGAAAAAAATATGTGAAAATACATGGATGTATATACTACATGAATACTTGTATAAATATCAGATATTGATATTTAATTTAATTGTATTGTATTTATATTACATGATTTGCAGAGATGAAGAAAAAGAAAAAGAATAATATAAAATAAAATAAATTTGATTAATGAGATATGGGAAGAATGGGTGGGGGAGTAGATGGGGGGAGAGAGATTTTTATCTCTCTCCCTAGCTCACTCTCATTCTCTCCTCTCTCTCTCTCTCTCATTCTCTCTCTTCCTCTCTCTCTCTTTCGGGTTGGATCGGCGCCAGGCTAGCCATGGCTTGGCGGTGACGTCGAAGCAGCACCGGCCAGGGCGCCGGCGTTGGGGGCGCTGAGCTCCCATCTCTCTCATCTCTTCTTCTCTTCTCTCTCTCTCTCTCTCTCTCTCTCTGTAACGCCCCGATCCTGGCGGATACGGAGACATTACTGCAACGTATATACGCAAGTCAGAAGTACCTTCACGTATATACGCTAAGCATCAGTACAGGCAAGAATCAGAGTACGGAAGCACGTGGTGCATTATACATTCCAACATATAAGTACAATTACAAAGTTATCACCAGAGGTGATCCAATATTACATGAATATTACATCACTGATATGCGCAATTGCGAGATTACAAAGAGATGTATAAGTATGAACAGTACAAAAGGCACTCACGAGTTTACAAAAGGAAAACTCGAGAGGCACACAGGGGGCCTGGAAGGATAGAGCTTCAGATGGTCAGCTGGGGATCCATGCTACCGCTGCGCCACTCTGATCAGCAACAGGGAGAATCCACGCACTTCAAGCTCCATGACCTGGACATGGGAATCCAGGGGAGTCAGATGAAACTCCCCAGGCGAGTGGTGAAGCAAAAGCCAAGTGGCGAGCAAGGGTAAGTATAAGTAAAGTGATAAATCAAATAAAGCCGAGGACGAGCAAATCTGATTGTATGGTTTCAGATCATGGCTCCATAAGACTAGTACGTCGAAGGAATAATCCAAACAAGGAAACCCTCATCTATATACCCTTATCTTATGTCACCATAATCTAAGCACATACAACCCGACTATACTCAGGGCATGATAAGATAATGAACAGGAGGCAGGTGGATGCAAAGGATAAAGCAGAACATGAGCAGCTAATATAATAATAACCATAAAACGGGAAATCCGATGTAAAACCAGGATAAGCAAATATGGTAAGGCATATCACGGATTCATAGCCGTTTAAGTTGCAGGCTTTAGTATGCGTCCCATTCCACATACCTCTACTTACAATTTAAAGAGCCGGTTATTAGACACTTTATTATTACTCGTCTTACCCTGATATCTAGCTATGTGAACTAGCGTCCCAGCACACATAGATCCATATCCGAATAAAGCAAGATTGTTATTGGAAACCAGCGGGGGTATCAACGAACTATGTTTACAGTGGGTCCCGTACATACCCGGGACCACGGCCCAGGATTGTTCCGTTGCTTGGTGACGGAACCCGCCGCAAGGCAAACAGGAGGGACTTATGTATGCCCTTATCATGATGGTACCAGGAAGGAGGGAGCCAGCACTCCCCTCGGTCGCCTGGAGGCCCACAGGTCAGACCGGAAGTTTTAGTTGCACAACATGCCTAATACCACTGTAAACACGAACACATATTGATAGCCGCATGTTTCCCCCGACCCGATGCAAGTTGTTCCTTTTATGATTTATTAGATGATTATCAGATTCCGGGAATGAGCAAGAGCAAGTCAGGAATATCAGGAATACATGTATATCAGAAGTATGGTTCGTACTATAAAGTATCAAGATGTGTAACAGGAGTACAGTTTGTACTATCAAGATGTCAGGTCATCATTCCCGTTATCGTGATAATCATGAGAGTCAAGTGTGTCATGCCGGGTGTCAAGTGATAGCATGACAGGAGGATGATATTTGGCAAGTAACCAGTCATGTCAAGAGATTGATATTAGTCCGGTGGCAAGTCATATCAAAACCAGGGTCTTGCCAAATAGTAGCATGTCAGGTGTTAGGTGATAACAAGTCAGTTGACAGGTGATATACATGTGTTAAATAGTAACATGCAGAAATGACAGGTATGAAGAAATGACACGGTGGTAGAATAGTAGCTGAGCACAACCAAGCGGAGCTGAGCAAGCTGGAAGTACAGACAGCAAACAGTATTTAACGCTGGAGCGTCTGACGAGGTTGCCGGGGCGACTCGATTGAAGTACGAGCGGTAAATCCGGCAGCAACTCGCCTAGACGAATCTAGTGGTAAAGTGCTGAACGCTGATCATGATAACCAGGCGGAGCTGAACAAGCTGGAGGCACAAGCAGCGAACAGAGCTTAGACACTAATGCGTTCTGCGAGGTTACCGGGATACTCGGATTAAGATACGAGTAGAGAATCCGGCAGCAACTCGCCTAAACGAATTTAGTGAATAAAGCACTGAGCACCAAGCATGCTCACCAGGCGGAGCTGAGAAACCTGACGATCCCAATCACGCCTCTTCCGAGACAGTGAGGGACCGGAGGCTGAACTGAGAGACCTGCCGGTTCCAATCACCTCTCTTTCGAGATAGTGAGTGACCGGAGGTCGAAGGGTCCGGAAGCCAAGTATGGTATGAGGCAGTACAATACATCACAGGTATGGTATATGTGCAAGGATGAAACTACCCTAGTACAAGCATTCGTCACAGAGCAATACATGCCCAGATATTGGCACTCGGCCATACACAAATACAGGGACTCAGCCCAATACAAAGTACATAGAAACATGGAATAAAATACATGTCGACCCGACGAAGCGGGGAAACCCAAATGGAGGCGAGAGCGAGGACACTCGCCTAAATCACCGGAAAGCCGAAAGTCTGGAATCCATGGAACTCGCGCACGCGCCATAAAATAATATATATATTTATGAGGAGAGAGAAAGTGAAGAGGAGAGAGAAAGAGTTAGAGAGAGAAACCTAGAGAGAGAAAGGGATACAGGGAGACGCAGTTTGAGGAAGTGAGACGCGGGGGTCGCAGACGCGGGAGTCGCGTCGCGGGAATAGCAGACGCGGGAATCACAGACGCAGGAATAGCAGACGCGGGGTTCGCGGACGCGGGAGTCGCGTCGCGAGAATAGTAGACGCGGGAATCACAGACGCGGGAGTCGCGTCACGAAGGAGCCACAACGCGGGGTTAGCAGACGCGGGGTTCGCGTCGCAGAGATGCCTCAAACGCGAGATCTGCGTTCAAGTGCGGACGCGAGGGAAACGCGGACGCGGACGTGGTTCTGCGTCGCGTTAATACAGAAACGCGCGGAGCGCGTTAAGGGATTGCCTAGACGCGGGGTGAGATCCGCGTTAGGAAAGTCTTGGCGAGGAAAATCACTCGCCGACAAGATTCCTTGCTGCGCCCGACGAAGGGAAGTTCGGCCCCAATCCAAAAGGAGGGTACCGGCCCTAAGTCTTGCCAACGGATGAGAACGCGACCCCAATCCAAAAGGAGGGGCCGGCCCTTGAGGAGATGATGGAGCGGTGGTTTTTATGAAGAGGTTTTGATGGTGGTGGTAGTTTTGGAAAAGGTAAAGGAAAAGGTGGAAGCTTTGGTGGAGTTTTGGAGTTGTGGTGGTTTCCATGGAGATGGAGGAGGAAGAAGATGAAGGTAAGGAGTTTGGAGAAGTTGTAGTGGTGGTTGTTATGGTGGAGATGAAAAAGGAGTTGGTGGAGGTTAAGGTGTTGGTGAAGAGAAGGAAGAGAAAATGAAGTGAAATGAAGAAGGAAAGATTTATATAGGATTTGGATTTGTGAAGGTGATGTAAAAATGGAAAATAGAGGGGTTTAATTGTAAAATGGAGGGGTGAGGTGTTTCTCTTGGCCAATCATGGCCAGCCATGGAGATGGGTGAGGTGGAGATATTTTGGAGGAGATATTTTGGTGGAAGGTTGGAGAAGAAAATGGAAGAATGGAGAAGTTTGGAGAATTTGGTGGAAAGAAAAGAAAGGAAAGAAAAAGGAAAAAGGAAAAGAAATGAAAAAGGGAAGATATTCTCTTGGAAGAAAAAGTGAAAATAATTAGAGTGGCGGATTCCCGGGATTCGGTTGCGGATGCGGAAAACTTTCGGGAAAATACCGAAATCGTCCCGAAATCAAGTATCTCGGAACGACCCGCAAAAATTCTCAAAAATCAAGAATATTATTTTAAGACTCATGGTGAAATCCGTTTTAAGAAATTCTTTATTGTTTTTAAATTAAAAATCCTGAAATCGGCCGCCAATATCGGTCGACACCAAATCTGGCAAAAATCTGATAAATTCTGAAAATGCCCAAAAAATGAATTAAGATAGTAAATATTATTCTAAGAAAATATATGAAAGCGGTTTCTCAAAATTTGACTCCATTTGTAAATTAAAAATCCAGAAGTCGGTCAGCGGTGCTGGTCGACACCGGTTTTGAAGATTTTCATTTTAATTCAGAAAAATTCCAGAAAATCATAGAAAGTCTAAAATATTGGAAAATGATATTTGAAACTGAAATCGGTCAAATCGGAATACCGGAATGTCCAAATTGAGCAATACTCTAGGATCGGGCCCTCGGTTCAGACTAGGGCTGACTCCGAGTCCACGAATCCAAATCCAAGACAAAACGTTCATATGAATAATTCATAATACAAAACAAATACAGGAAGTAAATCAAAAAATACGATCGAAAAATCTGAATACGCAACTAAGTACGTATTCCGGGAGCGGGGTGTTACACTCTCTCTCTCTCTCTCTGTGGTGCAGGATGTCACGGCGCCGAAGGCGCGCCGGCAGCGCGGCGCGATGTCGGAGGCCGCGTGTAACGGTCCCAGTTTAAATTTTTCCATTTTATCATAATTATCTCGTACAATCCAAGCGTGGGACCCATCAAGGTATAATACTTCCAATATAATCATCAGAACTCTTCACTATACATCAGAATTTCCGCTAAAGATAACATGTATGATCTACTCGAGACTTATCATATTAACACATATAGTTCAATAATCCATAAGAACACAGTCTACATTTATCATGTCAAAATATATATACATACAAGTAAGAGTCCAACACCAGGTCCTATAAGAATTACAAGTCAAGAGTAACACTCAGCTAAAAGTACGCATGTTTATACAAAATTATATACATAACAAAAGTAGCTTCTAATACAGTGATTCTGGTGGCGCTTGTCCCGCACAATTGCCCTTAAGCGGGTCCCTTGCCCTTGTCCAAACCTGTAGGTGGAGTTAGAATAGAGTGAGCTTGACGGCTCAGTGAGTAAAACAATAGTTAAATATGCCTATCAAGTAGGTATACATGGCTAAATTATCCGGTTGACATGTGTGTCGTTATACTATTTTTATAGGATTTTATAATTATCCAGGAACCAAAACCAAACACAGTAACAAGGCCTTACTAGTCGACTATGCCACCCTATAGTCGACTAAGGCTAACTGTAAGTCAACTAATTCTGAAGCTATAGTCGACTAACTTTGCTCCACACGTACCTGCTTCTTTACTAACAGCCAGGGATTTATATAGTCGACTACCCTTCCTGGTATAGTCGACTAACTCAAGTACTAGTCGACTTGAAGTTTCCTATAGTCGACTAATTCTGGGTCAAAAGTTGTGTTACTCTCTGTTCGTCACCTATAGTCGACTACCCTCTTGGTGTAGTCGACTAATCCAATATATTAGTCGACTAGTAAGTCGACTATAGTCGACTAAAACTGTCAAAAACAGATTGTTAACTTTCTGTTTGCTCTCTGTATCTGGGATTAGTCGACTACAGTCTATATGTAGTCGACTAGTCCTGCTATCCAGCAGTTTATCTGCCTAAATATCACACTTATAGTCGACTATCCCAAGGACCAAGTCGACTACTCTACATAGAAATTGCCTGATAAGAAGCTATTCCAGATTAAACGTTAAGGATTTATGCATGATTATATCATAGGACTTATATCTTAGTAATATCCATATACATACACATAATCTCCCCTTCTACGCCTCCGGTTCAACCCGGTCCCTTCCTCCGTTACATAAATATAAAATCTCCCCTTCTACGCCTCCGGTTCAACCCGGTCCCTTCCTCCATTACATAAATATAAAATCTCCCCTTCTACGCCTCCGGTTCAACCCGGTCCCTTCCTCCATCACATCATACCATCATACTATATCAATATGCAAGACATATAGTAATATCATGAATTCGTAAACAAAAGTAGCAAGTAATTGCGGAATTTAAAACATATGAGTCTTTGTGAAGTAGCTAGCATTTCTAGACATCATAATCTATGCATGATCCCAAAATATGCATAAGGCCAAATACTTGTGTATCTCTTACGCTTTATTCATTTCCTACTTATTTCTACTCATCATGTTGTTACGATTAGCATGTTCTACTCACTCTTTAAGTAGTATGGTCTGATTTTTGGCTGTTTCTAACTGTTGTTGCTGCTGCCTTTGTTGTTGCTGCTGCTGTTCCTTGTTGTTGCTGCTGCTGCCCTCCTGCTGCTGCTGCTGCTACTGCTGTGCTGCTGCTGCTCTCCTTTGTTGCTGCTGCTGCAACTCAGGAAAGGGAAGAGAGGGAGAGAGTTTGTGAAGAGAGAGAGTGTTTGATCAAAGTGTTTAATCCTCTTCATCCCCCTCTATTTATAGCCTCTAACTTTTCATAATAATGTACCATGTGTCCCCTATTTCTACTCTACTCCATACCCTATACCAAGCTCCATATCTCTCCCCCCTCTCCATGAGGTACAAGCATGGGGGGCATGGTGGTGATAAGTCAAACACATGTGGGGTATTCTTATACCTATATACATGGGTGTATAA
Source organism: Agave tequilana (assembly GCA_038442645.1). Lineage (NCBI taxonomy): Eukaryota > Viridiplantae > Streptophyta > Magnoliopsida > Asparagales > Asparagaceae > Agave > Agave tequilana. The sequence goes on along the minus strand of JAVJIF010027331.1, from coordinate 28,473 downwards.
ATACTTATGTATACACTTGTTTATACATACTCATATAATAAGCATGGCTTAACTAAGGTATCATGCATGCATACTAATTCCCATTACTCCTTTAAGGTATGATTATTTAGGGAAAGTAATGCTCTAATTAAGGCAAGTGTTACATTCTACCCTCCTTATGGAAGTTTCGTCCTCGAAACTTAACGTACCTTGAAACAAATGTGGATGGGCCTTTCTCATCTCCTCTTCCAGCTCCCAAGTGGCTTCTTCTATGTTTTGATTTCTCCATAAGACCTTGACCAAGGAAATATTTTTGCTTCTCAATTGTTTCTCCTTGCGATCAAGAATTTGTACTGGTTCTTCCGCGTAAGACATATCTTCTAGTATATGCAGGGGTTCATAGGAGACGACGTGAGCAGGATCGGGCACATACTTCCTCAGCTGAGATACATGAAATACATTGTGCATCCGTTCTAAGGCAGGGGGTAGGGCCAAGCGGTAAGCAACCGGTCCAATTTTATCCAGTATCTCAAACGGACCCACATATTTAGGGGCTAATTTGTTCTTACTGCCGGTGCGTCTCACTCCCTTCATTGGAGATACCTTCAGAAAAACACTATCCCCTACTTCAAACTCCAGTGGTCTGCGATGATTGTCTGCATAAGCTTTCTGTCTGTTCTGGGCTGCTTTCATCCTTTCCTTGATTAGCTTGATCTTCTCCGTAGCCTCTTGAATTACATCAGGGTCGAACAGTCTTCTATCCCCAACTTCCTCCCAACAGATTGGCGATCTACACCTCCTCCCATACAATGCTTCAAATGGAGGCATACCAATAGTGGACTGATAACTATTATTATAAGCAAACTCCACTAAGGGTAAATAGTTGTCCCAACTTCCCCCAAAATCTAGTACACAAGTTCTCAACATATCTTCCAATATTTGAATGGTCCTTTCTGACTGTCCATCTGTTGGGGGTGGGCTGCTGTACTGAGTTGCAATTTAGTGCCCATAGCTTTGGACAAACTCTTCCAAAATCTTGATTGAAATCTTAGGTCTCGATCTGATACTATGGATTCAGGTACTCCATGTAATCTAATTATTTCTCGGACATATACCTGAGCCAGTCTTTCCATTGAATAATTGATCCGGATAGGCAGAAAATGAGCAGATTTAGTGAGTCTGTCTATCATTACCCAGACTGTATCCAATCCTTGGGACGTCCGAGGAAGTCCAGTGACAAAATTCATTGCGATTTGACTCCACTTCCATTCAGGAATAGATAAAGGCACTAACAAACCTGGGGGCTTCTTATGTTCCGCCTTTACTTGTTGACAGACTAAACATTTGTGGACAAAATTTGAAATGTCTACCTTCATTCCTTCCCACCAGAAGTTATGTCGCAGATCTTGGTACATTTTCGTGCTTCCGGGATGAGCTGTATAAGGTGTACTATGAGCCTCCTTCATTATTTCTTCTTTGATCTCTGCTACATCTGGCACACATAATCTGCGTCCAAGCCGCAGTACATCTCCTTCTATTTGAAACTCCTTGAGTTCTCCTTCTTGCACTTTCTTCATAATCTTCTTTATTTGAGTATCTCCTTGTTGGGCTTCTTTGATCTTGTCGTATAGATTAAATTGAATACTCACTTGATTCAATTGATACTCAGAATTAGAAGGATCAATGACTCGCACTTCTATTTGTATTTCTTCTAGATCCCTTAATATTCTTGCTTGACGAGTCATCAAGGCGGCCAGGGTCCCTCCTGATTTCCGGCTCAAAGCATCAGCCACCACATTGGCCTTCCCAGGGTGGTATTGAATAGTGATATCATAATCCTTCATTAGTTCTAACCACCTCCTCTGCCTCATGTTCAGTTCTTTTTGTGTGAAGATGTATTTTAAGCTCTTATGATCAGTAAAAACTTCACAAGACACTCCATATAAATAATGTCGCCAGATCTTTAAAGCAAAAATCACAGCGGCTAATTCCAAGTCATGAGTGGGGTAATTTCTTTCATGGGTCTTCAATTGTCGGGATGCATAAGCAATGACTTTTCCATGTTGCATTAACACACATCCCAATCCCAGTTTAGATGCATCACTAAAGATGACAAATTCTTCAGTCCCCGAAGGTACAATTAAGACAGGAGCAGATGTTAGCCTAGCTTTAACCTCCAGGAAGCTCCTATCTTGATCTTCTCCCCATGCAAACTTCTTATTCTTTCTAGTTAATTGAGTCATTGGTGCTACAATCAGAGAAAATCCTCTACAAATCTTCTGTAGTACCCAGCTAATCCCAAGAAACTTCGAACTTCAGTAACATTAGTGGGTCTAGGCCAGTTTCGGATTGCTTCGATTTTTGCCGGGTCTACTGATATTCCTTCCTTAGATATGATATGGCCAAGAAACCCTACTTGTTCTAGCCAAAATTCACATTTCTTCAACTTTGCATAGAGTTGCTTCTCTCTCAAGATTTGAAGGACAGTATTAAGATGTTTCTTGTGATCTTCTATATTCTTTGAATAGACCAAAATATCATCAATGAATACCACTACAAACTGGTCTAGATATGGTTGAAAAATTCGATTCATTAAGTCCATAAATGCTGCCGGGGCATTAGTGAGTCCAAAAGGCATGACTAGAAATTCAAAGTGTCCATATCTTGTCCGGAAAGCTGATTTGGGCACATCTTCAGGTTTGATCTTCAACTGGTGATATCCTGATCTAAGGTCTATCTTAGAAAATACACAAGACCCTTGTAATTGATCAAATAAGTCATCAATTCGAGGAAGAGGGTACTTATTCTTGATAGTTGCCTTATTCAATTCCCGGTAGTCAACACATAGTCTCATACTCCCATCCTTCTTCTTTACAAATAGTACAGGTGCTCCCCAGGGAGATACACTTGGCCGAATGAAACCTTTGTCTAATAAGTCCTGCAATTGAGTTTTAAGTTCTTTCATTTCTGCAGGGGCCATGCGGTACGGTGCCTTAGAAATTGGGGCAGTACCGGGTATTACATCTATTGTAAATTCTACTTCCCGATCTGGGGGCAGGCCTGGTAAGTCTTCCGGGAACACATCAGGGAACTCATTCACAATTAGAATGGTCTTAATATTTACATCAGTCCTGGTGGTATCCAATACCGAAGCCAGGAATCCTTGACACCCTTGCTTCATTAACTTGGTGGCCTTGATGGCTGATATGTGAGGTATATCACAATTAACTTTTTCTCCTTCAAAAATAAACTCCGGAGTCCCTTCCATTTCAAAGATAATCCTCTTCTTATTACAATCCACATGAGCACTACAAGCAGACAACCAGTCCATTCCTAGTATGGCATCGAACTCCATTTCACCTAGCTTAATCAGATCAATGGATGTTTTCATTTCTCCAATTATCACTTCACAATTCGCGTACCTAATGCTAGCTATCAAATTTTCCCCTATAGGTGTGGACACAACCAATTGAAATCCTAGGGTTTTGATACTTGATTTAGTTTATAAGCAAAAGCACTAGATACGAATGAATGAGTAGCTACAGGGTCAAACAATGCATGGGCAATATGTCCTGATACGGAGATCATACCTTCCACCACTGCATTTGAGGCCATTGCTTCCCGGTGGGTTAATGCGAAGGTTCTGCCTTGCACTCGAGGTTGCTGAACCGATGACTGGGTTGCAGCAGGACGTGGGGCATTACTGGCTTGTCCTCTGGGAGGATTCGTCCTCATGGTCGGCCTTCCACTTCCTCTACTCGGGCCTTGGCTTCCACGCATTGTCGGACAATTTTTCCTTAGATGTCCCACCTCTCCACAATTAAAACAAGACCTGTCTAGGAGGCAGTTTCCAAAATGATTTACTCTACACCTCTGACACCAGGGAGCCTCCGAGATTCTGGGATGGGACGCAGAGGTAGCTTGTGTCTTCGAGGGGGTGTCTCTGTTTCTCAGCCATGTTCTCCCGCCTCTGGCCCCTCCTCCTCTATGAAAAGTGGTGTTAAACCCAGGCCCTTTGCTACTGGTGGATCCTGATGCCGTCATCATTGGAGGTCCTTGATAACGGGGGCGTTTAGAATTGGGAGTTCCTTCCACCCAGTCTCCCTGACCTTCTTGTATGTCCATTTCTACCTCCAAAGCTCTTTCTACTGCCTGGAGATAATTCCTCAGTTGTAATGGAATCAGTCGGCCACGAATATCCGATCTTAGGCCCTTTACGAACCTCTTTGTCTTTTCTGCTTCACTCCTTACCAAGGCATCAGCATACCTGGATAGCTGAGTGAATTTCTGATCATACTGGGATACATTCATAGAACCTTAACGTAGTTCCAAGAATTTTGTCGCCATTTTATCTCTGGCTGTCTCCGGAATGTATTTCTCAGTGAATTTGTTCACCAAGAATTCCCAGGTGATTGATTCCCTTGCATTCTTCATACTATGCTTCACTGCCTTCCACCAATGTTCCGCTTCCTTTTGGAACATAAAAGAAGAGAAGGACACCTTTTGTTCATCAGTGCAGCTCATAACTTCTAGGATCTTTTCTATTTGAAGGAGCCATGCTTCGGCTTGTAAGGGGTTCGCCTCTCCTTCAAATACGGGCGGTTTCATCTTCTGAAACTGCTCCAGTGCTCGGTGGGAGTTGTTACTGCTCGCTCTGGTCATTAGTTGTGCGAGCCACTCCGGCATTACCCCGGAGTTCCCTCATTCCCTCTCATTTGAACTTCAGAGTCTCCATCATTGTTCACGGGGGGTGCACTCCCTATCTCACTGTAGTGTGTCGTATCGAGCGACAGGGACTCATCAGGGGGTAGTTGGTTCAAATCCATTTGTCTTCCCTATATAAAAATAAGGGCGTCTAATCAACATACTACACAATATAGGAAGGCATTGGGATAAAACTTTAGTCTCAGGCAATCATGTTAATAACATTACTTTTGAAAACAAGCAACTGATTATATATATATATAGTTACATCCATCATGGATACAAAAGGTATTATACTGACATGCCTTCCTTCTTGGATATCCAGACTAACCCATGTGCATTCATAAGATATATGCCAGGGTACATACAACAACCCTAAGGATATCCATCACCTAACATACTAGGCCTATACATGTATATACATCAAAAGTGCCGGCTCTAAGGTTCATCCTTCGTAGGGTAGAGTATCCCCACTAGAATCTCCGCTAGTGCTGCTGCTATCATCCATATCTTCCTCGGGGTCTTCTTCCGGTGATTCGTCCCCGGCGCAGCACCAGTCGTCTAAGTCATCATAAAGGTCCATATCCTCTTCCCACGTTTCGTTCCAAAAGACGCCTCCATATGTAAATCCCCTTCGGGTTTCTTCTTTAATCGTGCTAGAGTGCTCCGTCACTGGTATCTCAAGTGAGTCTCCCACAAAGCTTTCTGTGTCAACATTGGTTGGTTCAGGCTCATTAGATGCCTGCGACTCAACCTCCTCACAATCTACCCAATTTAGGGGTACAATCGTTTCCGCTGGATCAGTTTCGTCCGACTCGTACCCCCAGTCCATGGAATCCGCCACCCAGCTCTCACTCGAGCTATCGGAGCTAGAGACTGGCCAGTATACATCGGAGTCCCCCATCTACATGTAAGCAAAAAGGTCGTATCAATCTCAAGTCCATGAAATAGTCTCAATCATACGGCTATCATCAAGAAGCAGCATAAATAGACACACTTGCAACTATACTTATCCTTAGTCTACTCATAAGTCTCATGTCTTTAGAATAACTCAGATTCAATAGATAATTTAATGCATCCCTTGTCACCTAATGCCAACTACTTAACTATGATCACATGTCTGCACGTGTAAACCTAACAATTTCATCATCTCTTACTCCTACTTCTAAACCTTTGCTCTGATACCAACTGTAACGGTCCCAGTTTAAATTTTTCCATTTTATCATAATTATCTCTACAATCCAAGCGTGGGACCCATCAAGGTATAATACTTCCAATATAATCATCAGAACTCTTCACTATACATCAGAATTTCCGCTAAAGATAACATGTATGATCTACTCGAGACTTATCATATTAACACATATAGTTCAATAATCCATAAGAACACAGTCTACATTTATCATGTCAAAATATATATACATACAAGTAAGAGTCCAACACCAGGTCCTATAAGAATTACAAGTCAAGAGTAACACTCAGCTAAAAGTACGCATGTTTATACAAAATTATATACATAACAAAAGTAGCTTCTAATACAGTAGTTCTGGTGGCGCTTGTCCCGCACAATTGCCCTTAAGCGGGTCCCTTGCCCTTATCCAAACCTGTAGGTGGAGTTAGAATAGAGTGAGCTTGACGGCTCAGTGAGTAAAACAATAGTTAAATATGCCTATCAAGTAGGTATACATGGCTAAATTATCCGGTTGACATGTGTGTCGTTATACTATTTTTATAGGATTTTATAATTATCCAGGAACCAAAACCAAACACAGTAACAAGCCTTACTAGTCGACTATGCCACCCTATAGTCGACTAAGGCTAACTGTAAGTCGACTAATTCTGAAGCTATAGTCGACTAACTTTGCTCCACACGTACCTACTTCTTTACTAACAGCCAGGGATTTATGTAGTCGACTACCCTTCCTGGTATAGTCGACTAACTCAAGTACTAGTCGACTTGAAGTTTCCTATAGTCAACTAATTCTGGGTCAAAAGTTGTGTTACTCTCTGTTCGTCACCTATAGTCGACTACCCTCTTGGTGTAGTCGACTAATCCAATATATTAGTCGACTAGTAAGTCGACTATAGTCGACTAAAACTGTCAAAAACAGATTGTTAACTTTCTGTTTGCTCTCTGTATCTGGGATTAGTCGACTACAGTCTATATGTAGTCGACTAGTCCTGCTATCCAGCAGTTTATCTGCCTAAATATCACACTTATAGTCGACTATCCCAAGGACCAAGTCGACTACTCTACATAGAAATTGCCTGATAAGAAGCTATTCCAGATTAAACGTTAAGGATTTATGCATGATTATATCATAGGACTTATATCTTAGTAATATCCATATACATACACATAATCTCCCCTTCTACGCCTCCGGTTCAACCCGGTCCCTTCCTCCGTTACATAAATATAAAATCTCCCCTTCTACGCCTCCGGTTCAACCCGGTCCCTTCCTCCATTACATAAATATAAAATCTCCCCTTCTACGCCCCCGGTTCAACCCGGTCCCTTCCTTCATCACATCATACCATCATACGATATCAATATGTAAGACATATAGTAATATCATGAATTCGTAAACAAAAGTAGCAAGTAATTGCGGAATTTAAAACATATGAGTCTTTGTGAAGTAGCTAGCATTTCTAGACATCATAATCTATGCATGATCCCAAAATATACATAAGGTCAAATACTTGTGTATCTCTTACGCTTTATTTCATTTCCTACTTATTTCTACTCATCATGTGTTAAGATTAGCATGTTCTACTCACTCTTTAAGTAGTATGGTCTGATTTTTGGCTGTTTCTAACTGTTGTTGCTGCTGCCTTTGTTGTTGCTGCTGCTGTTCCTTGTTATTGCTGCTGCTGCCCTCCTGCTGCTGCTGCTGCTACTGCTGCTACTGCTGTGCTGCTGCTGCTCTCCTTTGTTGCTGCTGCTGCAACTGCAGGAAAGGGAAGAGAGGGAGAGAGTTTGTGAAGAGAGAGAGAGAGTGTTTGATCAAAGTGTTTAATCCTCTTCATCCCCCTCTATTTATAGCCTCTAACTTTCCATAATAATGTGCCATGTGTCCCCTATTTCTACTCTACTCCATACCATATACCAAGCTCCATATCTCTCCCCCCTCTCCATGAGGTACAAGCATGGGGGGCATGGTGGTGATAAGTCAAACACATGTGGGGTATTATTATACCTATATACATGGGTGTATAAATACTTATGTATACACTTGTTTATACATACTCATATAATAAGCATGGCTTAACTAAGGTATCATGCATGCATACTAATTCCCATTACTCCTTTAAGGTATGATTATTTAGGGAAAGTAATGCTCTAATTAAGGCAAGTGTTACACCGCGGGCAGCAGCGTGCTGCTGCTGCCGCCACCTTGGAGAAGAAGGAGCTTGGGTTTGGGTTTTAAAATAAACCCAACCCGACCCGTTAAAAAAATCCAACCCGCTTTTATATTAATAAGGTAAAATTTTATTTTAGCCCTATAAGATTGAATAAATTTATTTAGGGCCCTGAAAAATTACAAACAGCCCTATAAATATTTTCTGATATTACGTATCTAACCTTTTTCATATCTCATGGGTATTCGAGCATTATCTTGGACGTCCGGACTCCAATTCAAATGATTTTGGAGCCGTTGAATTCATGAAAATGAGAGCTATAAGTCTACAATATCAGTTATATGATATCAGGTGTTCAAAGATTAGCAAGACCAAGAGGTGGGTAAAGTCTACCTCTAATTTTTTTAAACACTGTGATTGCATGTGTATTGACTATTAATATAATAATGATGTTAGTTAAGTGAAGATTGATATTATATGTAAGTGATATCTAATCTGTTATGAAATTAATAGTTGTGGATAAAAATAATCGGATGGTGGTTGGTTAACACCGGTATACCTGGTGAGTAGACTAAACAGTGACAACGGGAAATCGATTACAGATCATGGATGTTTATTAATTAATAAGAGATAATTAGAAATCAGTTAAGGTAAAAGATCACTTGAGACACATTAACCATGATTAAATAATTATACAATCAATTATATTGATACTGGTATAAGCGGAATCCGACGTTGATATTAGAATTGAACTAAGCAAATAAAATTGGAATTTATCTTCGAGCAACTTGACATAACTGTGATATAAAAAAACTCTGTCAAATGGGATACATGTAATTGATGCAGTATGATAGAAATAGTGTATTAATTAAAATATTAAAAATTTTGTTAATATTGATAACTCAAATAGAATCAGGACAATTTGGGTAATTAGTGATTGTGAACGTGAACTGATAACGATGGAACTGATCAAAGTAATTGGCAATGAACTGAATTAGAGTAACTGAAAATAATTTCTAGCATTACCGGGCATGCTTGATAAATAATTAGAATATCAAAAACTTCTTATTAAATTAAGTGCAAGGGATACTAAAATATTATATAGTATGTTGAGTATTGATCTTGTGGATACTGTTTTCGTATTTGTTGTATTTCATGATATATATGCTCATAACGTGATTTTATTTATCAACTTCGTACACTTGAGGCATCAAAGATTATCGGATGACTTACATATTTATATATATCAATTAAGTTGTTAATTAGTAGCAATTGAAAGCTATTGGATGGACAAATAACTAAAATTTATTAAACATGATGAGATGTGAAAAAATAATACTTTTAGATTAGAGCTTGTAAGTAGATATTGTACTTTTTAGCGATCAATGATTATTAATAAAAAAAACTATTGAATAAGATCAAGTTTGATAAAAGTCAGATAATGGGTGACCGATAATGGTGTATAAGTAACAAGTGAGTACTGAATTTGTGAAACTAGTTAGAGCCGGTATTGAGTAAATGTGATAACTTAATATTAAGTATACCGATTAGAGATGGATAATTCGATATCAACAAAATAAATACCGATAGTATTGAATTAGTATTGTGATATGCCTACTCTATGCATCGGAGACTTTCAGGTATCTTTGTAATTGATTTATCAGAACATCAAAATCCTTTATTAAGCTTGAAAATCACATCTTTATAGTGATACAGATTATGTTTAATCGGTAAGAGTTAGATAATTACCTAAATCATTGAAAGATTGTGATACAGACGAAAAATTGAGTGTCGTGTCAATGTGATTAGTAATCCAGTATTAGTAAGTGATATATGTATATGTATGTATATGTGTGCGTGGTTAATTTCATATGCAAATGTAGAGGATTATTTGCCTAGTAATTGATAGGAATAAAGAAAATTGTGAATTATTAATTATATAACCAGCAATGATAGATTCGATATGTATGAAACTGACAATTATAAAACCGGTGGCAATATTAATGATAACTAAATTATTGTGACAACAGAGATCTCTGTGTGGTTTAAAACTAGTAGATAGAAATAAGTAACAATAAAATATACTTTATAAAAGTCAGTAGTGTTAAGACCGGTATTAGTGGAATCTGGGGTTAACTTTGGGCTATACCAAGTTAAAACACTATAATCAGTCCTTGATTGAAATAAAAGATAATTATAATATAAAAAGTGTTAATAATTCATGTAATATCAGAATTATTGTGTAACTATTAACTTGTATTAGAAGGGATGAGAAATTTCTGATTCACATAAGTTATAACCAATCGACAGTCTACTTGGTGATAAAAGTGGCAATTGATAATGGATTTCAGATGTTAACTAAATAATAAAAGGTGAATAAGTATTATGATTAGGAAAATCGAATGCTGGTGCTACGAATCAGAACTTGACTGGTAAAATACTGAGACCATTAAGTTGTATGCATTATGTGTGTGTTTGGTACCTCTTAGATATGATAAGAATTTCTTGAAACTAACGAGTTAAGAAATGAAATCGTATGAACTTGACAGTGTGACATATCAGTATGAATGTGAATACTTTTGTGATAAGAAATGTACATGAGTATGTATATGATATCATTTGTTATATTGGAGGAAGGGACCAGGTTGACTCATAGGTGATCGAAGGAGAGTATTATTATTATTTATTGTATCGAAGGAAGGGACCGGGTTGAACCGGAGGTGATTAAAGGGGAGTATTGTTGTTATTTATTATATCAGAGGAAGGGACCGAGTTAAACCGGAGGTGATCGAAGGGGAGTATTGTTGTTATTTATTGTATCAAAGGATGGAACTGGGTGAATCAGAGATGATCGAAGGGGAGTATTACTATTATTTTAAAGAAGTATGCATGAATGTATGTTTGTGACATCCAATATATGGATGTGGTTATTTATGACATCTAGTATATAGACGTGGCTATTTATGATATTCGGTATATGGATTTGATTGTTTATGATATCCGAATTATGGATGTCGTTATATACGGCACCTAGTATTATGACATCTGGTAAATAGATTGTTATGACTTCCAGTATATGGATCTGATTGTCTCGTATTTCTTCATGTATGAACATACAGTTATATTTGGATACTACCATAAGTGGTATGTGATGTCCTTGTGTCTTACATCTTATATGTATATTGGAAGAATAAAAATGAACTATAAACCAATATAAATTAAGTAAGATCTTATGCTCCAAGAGATGTGATTTGGACTATTTCATATCAATAGGATTGTTGATTGATATCTAGTAATATGATTGGGGGATCAGTGTATCACCAGATCCATGGATTTATATCTGGTCATGTGAGTATGATTGTGTACCACATGTGATAGGTTTTAATCAAGAATATAATCTGATGTGTATATACAAAATAAACTTGGTAATAAACTGAAAGTAACCTGAGGTAATCAAAATACATATAATATCCGATAATATGTGGATAAGTATTGTACATATGTGAAAGAGATAGATAATTGAAAGGACTAAACGGTTGTAACCATGACTTGCGTGCCATCCGGGTGGTGAATGATATGCTATAAAATCGTGTGTCATATGTAACACACGAATGAGTTGTGAATTGAGTATGTATATGATATACGAACATGTTATACGATATTATACGACAAAGTCTATAAGTGATATATATATATATGGGGTTACTGTACCTCAGCCTGCAGGCTGAGAGAGTTTCTCAGCCGGGGGGACGTGGCTGAATATATGCCACACATCGGCCGCAGTGTGTTGGCGCCAAAAAAATCAAAAAAAATCCCGCCTAAACAATCGTGAAACAAATTGACAAAAATACCCCTTTTTAATTCTAAACTGGAATAAAGTCATGAACAAACAAAATTTCAGTTGAATATATCTACAGTTATAAAATTCGTAATTTTAATACATCAAAAAATATAATTAAAAAAATTGGATCAATATAATGTAAAATAAGCAGAAGCATTGAAAATTTAAAAAACATGCCATGGTCGCAAACTTAATACAATATAACAACTGTGACACAGTCGCAGTCACTAGTCGCACTCATAGAATAACAAAATGTTTTTATGCGACCTAATACAATATAATTTCAATTTTATATGACAACTGCGACACAGTCGCGGTCACTAGTCGCAGTCATTATATAACAAAACTTCTTTAAATAACGTCTGCGACCCTAGTCGCATTCTATCGTACAACAATGCGACCTCCTTCAGTACTGCGACCAAAGTCGCAATCTTCTTTCCCATGCCTTATGTAAAAGATTTTTAATATGCGACTAGGGTGGATTAGCCATGCGACCCTGAGATCAATTCGCGTATATCAAATCTTATAAAAATTACTATATTAATTACACTAAATTAAATGAAGTAATTAATATTCTTTCTACCGTGATACAACAACAGTCTAGAAAAAAGAGATGCACTAATATTAATCTCGAGAAAGGAAAGATGTGCACCATACGTAATCTAAAGATATAGGCAAACAATTCTATAAAAAGTTAATTTCTACTTCAAGCATTAAACCTCTGGCAAAAAGAAACTCTTCAGATTCACCCGCAATAAATCTTCAATTAAATATTTAATTTTTTACCACTTCCTACCATACTCAACCCTCACCTGTAACAATTATTATTACTATTCACGTTCTTCCACAATATTGACCTTTATATAATGCTTGTAACTAATATATTATCTCATACCTGAAAACTATATTTTTGTTCTTCCTTTTCAATTTGATTTCAAAAACTTCCAAAAAAACAATTCATTCTTCAATCATGTCTTCCCCATCTTCTTCCTCTGAACACTTAGATTTCAACTTCAATCGTTCCCCCACCGGTCCTTTGTCTTCAGGATATTCTAGTGAATCTGATACCAGTCTGGACTTCACTCCTTTTGACTATCTCACTACATTAAATAATGTATTAACTGATCCTCCTATTCATGATGATAATGAAGTTTTAATGTGGGTTAGTGACGAAGACATTATTCCTCTGCCACTTGACGGAGACATGCTTGATGAAAGCATGTCCTCTGATGCTGTAGGCTCGCTTCCTATCAACGGGTCAGACGAAGAGCTTGATAGAGACGATCCATTCTGGGAGTTCATCGGTGAAACAAAAAAACCTCAAAAACAGGAAGATGATGAGGAAATAAGTGATGAAGAGGAAGAGCAGAAGAATGAAGACGATGAATCTGCTTATGATGGGGATAATGACGAGGATTAGGATTTCCTGATCTTCTGATATTCAATTGTATTTTGTCTTCTTTTAAAAGCTTTTAATTCTATTTTTTTGTAAGGTCTCTTTCTCACTATATTAACTTATAAGCTCTTTTAATTACATATCCAAACTGCGACTGCTGCTCTTAAACACTGCGACCATAGTCGCACTCCTACGACGGATGCAATTTATGGTCGCAGTTAATCATTTATCAGTTCCCAATGCTAATATGGTCGCAATAATGTACTGTTTTGGAGTTCAAAGTAATTAAAGTTATAGTGTATTAACTTTTAAACTGTTTTGGATAACTGAACAGTCACCTAGGAAGTATACACAATTTTTGAGAAAAGGTAGAAAATAAGTTTGGGAGATATTCACGTGGTTTGAGAGCTTAAACCCTTTGAAATTCTGGGATTAAAAATATATAAACGGTCATCAGCAAAGGATTACAAACATACAAAATTATTTTTGCTCAAACTCGTTACTCTCACTGTTCGGTCAATAGACTCAAAAAAATGTCTTCTCCATCGTCTTCACTGGAAAGAAGCCAATCATCTAATGATGATTGGATGTATAGTTCTGAACCGATGCCTCGCTACGGGTCAGAATCTGAGCTTGATACAGACGACCCGTTCTGGGACTTCATTGGTGAACCAAAACACAAACATGAAGAGGAAGAAAGCGAAGAGGAGACTGTCGCTGAAGAGGAGGAAGGGACGGAAAGCGATACAGAAGATGAAAGCATGACTCTTAACGACGAATCTGATTACGATGGTGATGACGAGGATTAGAAGTTTAAAAAATTGTATTTTGTATTTTTTTAAATATATATAAATCTGTTTTCTAAAGTTAATTGTGTGAATTACATTTTTTACTACTATGTCTTGGTTGAAATGCTGTACAATTGTTACAAACCTTCATTTTAAATATTTTACGCTAAACGAATATACTGCGACCATGGACGCAGTTAATAATTATATTACTTCACCCGTATAAATTTTTAAAGTGAAAGGTTGCGACTTTGGTCGCAGTTGCAGGACGCAGACTTAATAAATAAACTGCGACCTTGGTCGCAGTTGCTGGTCTTTAGTCTTAATCAACAACACTGCTACCTTGGTCGCAGTTGCTAACCGTAATCTTAATAAAATACAATGCGACCTTGGTCGCAGTTGCTGGTTTTTGGACTTAATAAAATACACTGCGACCTTGGTCGCATTCGCTGGTCTTTATTTTTAATCAACAACAACAGTGCGACCTTGGTCGCAGTTGCTGGCCACAGTCTTAAAAAAATAATCTGCGACCTTCGTCGCAGCTGCTGGTCTTTAGTCTTAATCAACAACAACACTGCGACGAGGTGACACGTCACCGCAGAAGTTGCTTAGTCGCAGTCTTTGGTCGCACTGTCGACCCTGGTCGCAGTTGTTTCTGTTTTCAATGTAGTCTTATGCGACCTTGGTCGCAGTGTCGTCTCTGGTCCAAGTTGTTTTGTTTGCAATGCATGACTGCGACCAACGTCGTAGTTTATTAAAAAACAAATATGATTTTTATTTATGTTCAGACATTTATCTCCAGGCATGTGAAAATGATACAAAACGCTCTCTTATACAATAAGATTGAGTGTTACAATACGGCAGTACAAAGAAGACTAAACATCAAAAGACGCTCTCTTATACAATAAGATTGAGTGTTACAATACAGCAGTACAAAGAAAACTAAATATCAAAAGAGCCCTTGTTGACTAAGAGCAGTGGTGTTATTGAGGTCTGGTGGCAGCAGAATCTCCGATTCCACCTGACCCTCCAAAGTGGCGGGATACGATCCTTCGTTGATGAACATCTCTTCCACCAGAAGGTTATCCTGTGAGCATGGAATTTCCTCGATGTCACTTCTGGGGTAAGAGAGGAGGTTTTAATACCTCACAGGGTATGCTACCCACCACTATATCCACCACATCCCCGCCGTCATACCCACTCTGACCATCCCTTGCCAGCAAGCTTGACTGGTGCATCAAGTCCGAGGAGATCTTGGTGAGGGTTAAGTCCTCGTCAGGGATCATGACTTCTTCCCTTGTAAACGACGAGGACCATGACTTCTTCCCTTGTAGACGATGAGATCTATGACTTCTTCCCTTGTGGACGAACATCGATCAAGTTCGTCCATAGGGTCATCTTCATCCATGGAGGCAGGCCCCTGTTAGAGACTCTGAAGAAGGAGGAAATTCTCAGAGCAATTGCTCTCGAAAGAAAACAGTCTAATTATGGGCTGTTAAAGGGAGAGGGTGAGCCCTATTTATAGGCAGCCCATAATAATCATAATTAATGGTTCATTAATCAGAACCGTCGGCTTTAATGGTCTCCAACCGCCAGCGCCGGTTTGGCATTAAAAGACATTAACGCCTAAACACAATGAAGAGTCGACGCGTAGACAACGTAGACATGATGTTTAAAGATCTCATAAAATCTTTATGACAGGCCGCGTCTCTCGGAGTGACTCCAAGTCGCGTCCCCTCAGCAAACTTTTCATTTTTCATTTAGATTCAAAAAATGACTTAATCCAAAACAACACTTAATAAAACAACACTGCGACCTTGGTCGCTATGCATGTTAATATAAAGGAAACACTTACTTAACGTACTGCGACCAAAGTCGCAGTCCATGTAATGCAACCTTAGATTGCAGTTGCTGGCCATCTTTATCAATAACAACACTGCAACCTTGGTCGCAATTAACCATGTACACTGCGACCAAAGTCTCTGACTTCGCAGTTTAAATGTACACAGCGACCAAAGTCTCTGACTAAGGTCGCAGTTTAAATTAAACTATAAAGTAGAATTTTATCGCAGGCTGAAAAAATTGATCTGAAAAGATTTTATATTTTGAGAAAAAATTTTATCGCAGGCTGAAAAGTAGAAACTAGATCTTTCATAAAGGAGGTAAGGAAATAGGGCGAAAAGTAATTTATATACAATAACCTAAATCCTATAAAGAGCGGCAAAAATAGTGGGAAAAATAATAATAAACAATAAGGAAAGTTATCGAAAATGGGGTATTTGGTAATTTAACTTCTTCCTAAAAGCGGGCCGCAAGTCAGTGAGGTAACAAATTGAGCCACGTCACCGCAGGCTGACAAAGTACTCTCAGCCCGCAGGCTGATATACATTTCTCTCTCTCTCTCTCTATATATATACATATATATATATACATATATATATATATGAGAAAAATGTATATCAGCCCGCAGGCTGAGAGTATTCTCTCAGCCTGCGGTGACGTGGCTCGATTTGTCACCTCACTGACTTGCGGTCTGCTTTTAGGTAGAAGTTAAATTACCAAATACCCCTTATGATAACTTTTCCTTATTGTTTATTATTATTTTTCCCCCCTTTTATTTTGCCGCTCTTTATAGAATATAAATTACTTTTCGCCTTATTTCTTTACCTCTTTTTTGAAAGATGTAGTTTCTCCTTTTCAGCCTGGGATAAATTTTTTTTGAAAATATAAAATCTTTTCAGATCATTGTTTTCAGCCTGCGATAAAATTCTACTTTATAGTTTAATTTTTTTTGTATATAATGTAGTCAGAGTCTTGGTCGCATTGTACATTTAAACTGCGACCTTAGTCAAAGTCTTTCATCGCAGTGTACATGGTGAAATGCGACCAAGGTCGCAGTGTTGTTATTGATAAAGATGGCCGGCAACTGCAATCTAGGGTTGCATTACATGGACTGCGACTTTGATCGCAGTACGTTAAGTAATTATTTTTTTTGAATATAATGTAGTCAGAGTCTTTACTCGCATTGTACATTTAAACTGCGACCTTAGCCAAAGTCTTTTTGTCGCAGTGTACATGGTTAAATGCGACCAAGGTCGCAGTGTTGTTATTGATAAAGATGGCCAGCAACTGCAATCTAGGGTTGCATTACGTGGACTGCGACTTTGGTCTACGCGTCATTCGTTGTTTCCCGAAGCGGTTTGTCTACGTGTCGGTTCTTCATTGGGTTTAGGCGTTAATGTCTTTTATTTTCAAACCGGCGCTGGCGGTTGGAGACCATTAATTGCGACGATTCTGATTAATGAACCATTAATTATGGTTATTATGGGCTGCCTATAAATAGGGCTCACACTCTCCCTTTAACAGCCCATAATTAGACTGTTTTCTTTCGAGAGCAATTGCTCTGAGAATTTCCGTCTTCTTCAGAGTCTCTAACAGGGGCCTGCCTCCATGGATGAAGATGACCCTATTGACGAACTTGATCGATGTTCGTCCACAAGGGAAGAAGTCATAGACCTCATCGTCCACAAGGGAAGAAGTCATGGTCCTCGTCGTTCACAAGGGAAGAAGTCATGATCCCTGACGAGGACTTAATCCTCACCGAGATCTGTTCTCACTTGACGCACCAGTCAAGCTTGCTGGTGACGGATGGTCAGAGTGGGTATGGCGGCGGGGGATGTGGTGGATATAGTGGTGGGTAGCATTCCCTGTGAGGTCTCAAAACCTCCTCTCTTACCCCAGAAGTGACATCGAGGAAACTCCATGCTCACTGGATAACCTTCTGGTGAAGAGATGTTCATAAACGAAAGTTTCTGCTGCCACCAGACCTCCAGGAGAAGATTACTCTTAGTAGTCAACAAGGGCTCTTCTTGGCTCTTCTGATGTTTTGTCTTATTGGATACTTTGATGTTTAGTGTTCTTTGTAACACTCAATCTTATTGATTCTGCTGCCACCAAACCTCAAGAAGAAGATTTCTCTTAGTCAACAAGGGATTTTTTTGATGTTTTAGTCTTCTTTTGTACTGCTGTATTTGTAACACTCAATCTTATTGTATAAGAGATCGTTTTGTATCATTTGCACATGCCTGGAGATAAATGCCTGGACATAAATAAAAAGCATATTTGTTTTTTTTATTAAACTACGAACTTTTTTCGCAACCATGCATTGCAAACAAAACAACTATGATCATAGATGACACTGCGACCAAGGTCGCATAAGATACATTGCAAACAGTAACTACTGTTACCAGGGTCGACACTGCGACCAAAGACTGCGACTAAGCAACTGTTGCGGTGACGTGTCACATCGTCGCAGTGTTGTTGTTGATTAAGACTAAAAACCAGCAATAGCGACCAAGATTGGAGATTATTTTTTTAAGACTGCGGCCATCAACTGCGACCAATGTCGCAACCTTTCATTTTAAAAATTTATAAGGTGAAGTAATATAATTATTAACTGCGACCAATGAAAAGTTGTCTGTTGTCTGATGCGACTTGGACTCACTCCGTGAGACGCGACCTGTCATAAAGATTTTATGAGATCTTTTTAACGTCAAGTCTACGTTGATGAACCCGCACCATTCGCTGTTTCCCGAAGCTGTTATTATGGGCTGCCCATAAATAGGGCTCACCCTCTCCCTTTAACAGCCCATAATTAGACTGTGTTCATTTGAGAGCAATTGCTCTGAGAATTTCAGCCTTCTTCAGAGTCTCTAACAGGGGCCTGCCTCCATGGATGAAGATGACCCTATGCACGAAGAAGACCCAGAGCTTGATTGTCCTTTTTCAAGTTCGCTGGGCCTTTGGGAGAATATTTTGGCCGGTGAACTTGATCGATATTCGTCCACAAGGGAAGAAGTCATGGTCCTCGACGTCCACAGTTTTTTAATACACGGGGACGTCAATAACACCACTGCTCTTATTCAACAAGGGCTCTTTTGATGTTTAGTCTTCTTGGTTGTTTTGATGTTTAGTCTTCTTTGTACTGCTATATTGTAACACTCAATCTTATTGTATAAGAGAGCGTTTTGTATCATTTTCACATGCCTGGAGATAAATGCGTGGACATAAATAAAAAGACCTCAATAACAACACTGCTCTTAGTCAACAATGGTTCTTTTTGATGTTTAGTTTTCTTTCTACTGCTATATTGTAACACTCAATCTTATTGTATAAGAGATCGTTTTTGTATCATTTTTCACATGCCTGGAGATAAATTCGTGAAAATAAATAAAAAGCATATTTGTTTTTTAATAAACTACGACCTTTGGTCGCAGTCATGTATTGCAAACAAAACAACTTGGACCAGAGACCACACTGCGACCAAGGTCACATAAGACTACAGTGCAAACAGAAACAACTGCGACCAGGGTCGACATTGCGACCAAAAAACCGTGACCAAGGTTGCAGATTTTTTTTTTTAAGACTGCGGCCATCAACTGCGACCAAAGTCGCAGTGTTGTTGTTGATTATTTATAAATACCACCAACTGCGACCAAGGTCGCAGTTATGTTGTTGATTAAGAGTAAAGATCAGCAACTGCGACCAAGGTCGCAGTGTTGTTGTTGATTATTATAAAGACCAACTGCGACCAAGGTCGCAGTGATGTTGTTGATTAAGATTAAAGACCACCAACTGCGACCAAGGTAGACGGTGGTGATGGTGAAGACATTGTTTGAATGTATTGGCTTCTTTCCGGTGAAGACGGTGGTGATGGTGAAGACATTTTTTGAACTTATTTTCAGAACAGTTAAGAGTAACTAGTTTGAGCAAAAATAACTTAGTATGTTTTTAATCCTTTGCTCATGACCCTTTATATACTTTTAATCCCGGAATTTCAAAAGGTTTAAGCTCTTTGACCACGTGAATATCTCTCAAATATATTTTCTATCTTTTCCCAAAAATTGTATACTTCCTAGGTGACTGTTCAGTTATCCAAAACAGTTTAAAAGTTAATACACTATAACTTTAAATTACTTTGAACTCCAAAACAGTAATTATTGCGACCAAAGTCGCATTGGGAACTGATAAATGATTAACTGCGACCATAAATTGCATCCGTAGTAGGATCGGTGGGGGAACTACGGATGATTGAGTAAAAATATAGTTTTTAGGTATGAGATAATATACTAGTAACAAGCATTATATAAAGGTAAATATTTTTTTACTTTTGAATGCTAGAAGTCGCAGTCGTCATTTAAAAGGGGTATTTTTGTCATTTTGATTCACGATTGTTTAGGCGGGATTTTTTGATTTTTTGTGGCGCCCACACTCTGCGACCGATGTGTGGCCTATATTCAGCCACGTCCCGCAGGCTGAGAAACTCTCTCAGCCCGCAGGCTGAGGTACAGATACCCCTATATATATATGTATATATATATATATGTATATATATATATATATATGTATATATATATATATATATGTATATATATATATATATATATGTATAATATATATATATATATATATATGTATATATATATGTATATATATATATGTAAAATCGTGTGTCATATGTAACACACGAATGAGTTGTGAATTGAGTATGTATATGATATACGAACATGTTATACGATATTATACGACAAAGTCTATAAGTGATATATATATATATTAAAATATATGTGATCATGAACCTCTAGGCGAACATAAGAGATAGACGATCAGATTAAGTATTGTATAATACATGATATTGTATGTTAATGAAATTGATCATGTGTACCTAGAAGAATGCATATGAAAGTGCCAGATAATAGAAAGAATCTATGATCTATTAAGATGCAGTATCAACCATAAGTAGGAAGATATTGAAACTGATTCTTGAAATTTGTTCAACTGCATCATACTTGAATTATAATGGTATATAATACAAAATCTAATTTGACTGATTTTACTTACTGAGCTGTTCAACTGCATCATACTTGATGTGCTAACACTCATTGTGTTATTACTTGACACCTAACACTTGCCTGTTATCACCTGACACCTGCCCGTTATTAACTCGCACCTGCCATACTTACACTTGACTCATGATTATTATATTATGAGAATGTAGTACCCATATCCGTATTTACTTTGTATTCCAGTACACATGTACTCTTGATACTCCTGAGATGTTCCTGCACATTCTTGTACTCTGATAATTACATAATTAACTATAAAAAGGACAACTTACATTAGGGCGGGGGAAACCGATGGATATCATATTTGTTCGTGTTTACAGTGGTATTAGGTATGTTGTACAACTCAAACTTTCAGTTCTACCTGAGAGCTTTGAGGTGTTCTGAGGGGTGTGCTAGCACCCTCTTTCCTGTTACTTTCCTAATTGGGCATATAATAAGACCCACCTACTGTACGCCTTGCGTCCGGTTTCGTACACCAGTGACGGAACACCATGGACCGTGGTCCCGGGCATGGATGGGACCCACTGTAAACAATGTTCGTTGATACCCCCGTTGGTTTCCAATAACAATCTCAGCTTACTCATATATGGATGTATGTGTGTTGAGACGCTAGGACACATACCTAGATATATGGTGTAACCCCCTGATCCCTGATGTACGTATCACCGTATCGGTACGCGATACGACGTATAAAATTGATTTGACTTCCGTAGTAGTCTGATTAAGCTGATGTCAGTTTCAAAAATCATTTTCTAATATTTTAGAATTTTCAGGATTTTTTGAAATTTTTCTGGATTATTTTGGAAACTCTTCGTAGTCGGTGTCGACCGATACCGATAATCGGCTTTAGGATTTTTATTTCACAAACGGAGTGGAATGTTGAGAATCTGCTTTCACCATGTGTCTTAGAATCGTATTATCTACGTTAGGGTATTTTTGGAGAATTTTCTGAATTTATCGAAAATCCGGCCAAACCGGTGTCGCCGGTATCGGCGAAATCTCCCAGGATTTTAAATTTGCAAACCAGATAGAATTTCTGCAAACCGTTTTCATCTTACATCTCAGGCTAATATTCTCTATTTTCTGTAATTTTTGGGCACCGTTCGGAGCTAGTCGAATTTTGGGCCATTAAATAATAGTATTTTAATTATTTAAATACTTTTTCTTTTCTTTTCTTTTCTTTCCCCTTCTTCCTTTCTCTGGACGATTCCTCTACCGCCATTCTTTCCAC
Organism: Agave tequilana; assembly: GCA_038442645.1. Lineage (NCBI taxonomy): Eukaryota > Viridiplantae > Streptophyta > Magnoliopsida > Asparagales > Asparagaceae > Agave > Agave tequilana. Next base: position 6,269 of record JAVJIF010027331.1, on the reverse strand, counting down.
TGCCTCCCCCTTCTTTAAATCCTCTCTCTCTCCCCTAACTCCCTCTAATTCTCACAAACCCCCCCTCTCTCTCAAACTCTCTCTCCCCCTTTAAAAACTCTCTCTCAATCTCTCTCCCTCTCTCTAACTCTCTCTCCATAGCTCTCTCTTTCCCTCTCTTCCACTCTGTTCCAGGCCAGAGGGAGCCCGCGCCCGGCCAAGCGCCGCCTAGGCGCTGCCGCCCCCAGCCCGGCGCGCCGCAGGTGGCGGGCGTCCCCGGCCGGCGGCCGCGCCGCAGCCCGGCCGGCGCCACCACCCCCCCTTTTTTCTCCCTTCTTCTTCTTCTTCTTTTTCTTTCTCCTTCTTCTTCTCCTGTGATGCTGCTTCTCTTCCTTCTTTTCTCCTCACTCCCTCTCTCTATCTCCTTTCCCCGGCCCAACCTGAGCCGCCGCCGGCGGCCGGGACCGCCGCCGGCAAGCCGGCGGCCCGCACCGAGCAAGCAGCAGCACATGCGGCTGCTGCTCCTCCTCCTTTATTGGGTTTGGGTAGAACCCAAACCCAATAACTCTATTGGGGGAAACCCAATAACCCCCAAACCCGTTAACATGTTTACCTATAAGTTAATTAGGTTGGTTAATGGATCCAAACCCGACCCGTTATGAGCCCAAACCCGCATCCAAACCCAATAAAGGTACTTTTTCAGAAAACCCCCTGCTACTTTTTATTATTTGCATTTAAAATATTTTTATTTACATATTTAACCCATTTTGATTACTTTTAGTACTCAGATGATATCGGGAGCATCCGGACTCCGATTTGGACGATTCTGGATCCGTTGCGATCGTGGAAAAGAGAGCTACCTTCCCATGGCTAGTTTGTGAGTGTTTCCTTTTTAATAATTAAATACTTTTTCTTTTCTTTTCTTTTTCTTTCCCCTTCTTCCTTTCTCTGGACGATTCCTCCACCGCCATTCTTTCCACCGCCTCCCCCTTCTTTAAATCCTCTCTCTCTCTCTCTCCCCCTAACTCCCTCTAATTCTCACAAACCCCCCTCTCTCTCACAAACTCTCTCTCCCTTTAAAACTCTCTCTCAATCTCTCTCCCTCTCTCTAACTCTATCTCCATAGCTCTCTCTCTCCCTCTCTTCCACTCTGTTCCAGGCCAGAGGGAGCCCGCGCCCGGCCAAGCGCCGCCCAGGCGCTGCCGCCCCCAGCCCGGCGCGCTGCCGGTGGCGGGCGTCCCCGGCCGCGGCCGCGCCGCAGCCCGGCCGGCGCCACCACCCCCCTTTTTTCTCCCTTCTTCTTCTTTTTCTTTTTCTTTCTTCTTTTCTTCTCCTTCTTCTTCTCCTGTGATGCTGCTTCTCTTCCTCCTTTTCTCCTCACTCCCTGTCTCTATCTCTTTTCCCCGGCCCACCTGAGCCGCCGCCGACGGCCGGGACCGCCGCCGGCAGGCGGTCAGCCCGCACCCGAGCAAGCAGCAGCACATGTTGCTGCTGCTCCTCCTCCTTTATTGGGTTTGGGTAGAACCCATACCCAATAACTCTATTGGGGGAAACCCAATAACCCCAAACCCGTTAACCCATTTACCTATAAGTTAATTGGGTTTGGTTAATGGATCCAAACTCGACCCGTTATGAGCCCAAACCCGCATCCAAACCCAATAAAGGTACTTTTTAGAAAACCCCTGCTACTTTTTATTATTTGCATTTAAAATATTTTTATTTACATATTTAACCCATTTGATTACTTTTAGTACTCGGACGATATCGGGAGCATCCGGACTCCGATTTGGACGATTCTGGATCCGTTGCGATCGTGGGAAAGAGAGCTACCTTCGCATGGCTAGTTTGTGAGTGTTTCCTTTTTAATAAATTATCTTTATTCATGTTTAATAAATTGAGTGATTGCTTAGATAAATAAATCATGATTATGGGTAAAGCCCTAGCATGTTAATAAAGAACTTAATTATAGAGAAGGCATATTTGGTTATGCATGATAGTGTAATAAACATAACCAATCACATAATCATATCATCTGCTTCATGATTTCATATAGCATATTATTAATATAAGATATACGGGATAGATGATCATTCTAAAATGGTTCGATTATTAGTCCACATGTTTTTCTTACCTCTAGCACATCTGTCACTTCATGGACATCAAACATGGTTACGTCGTACTGTTACATGTGCCCTGATACACGCGTACTCCATGATAGCAGATATTGTCACTATTACACTGTCACCCTTACAGACCCACCGATATACAAAACACTGTATTGCACATAAATATCTGTTACCCTCTATTTCGTTAATTGACGTTGTTTCACCATTACATAGATACCAAGATTCACGACACTATTACTGCATGTTTGTGAACTATTGATATACTGATACGCTAGTACACTGGATACCATCCTGTGCACAGTTACTTCATGTTCTTACATCACTGTTCTATAGACGCACCGGTATACATGCATTGATTGTCTTGTATTCTTGTTACATGATCATGGCTTTATTCCTGTTACATGGATCATGAATTTAGTCCTGTTGCATAGATCATGGTTTATATGATTGCTACATGGATATGCATGTATTCTCGTTACATGATGATTTCCTGTTACTGATATTGATATTCCCGTTACTGGACTTGAGAGCTGTTGATATGCGAAATGTGGAATCCCACAACTATTGTTCCCGTTTCCCCTTATATTGTTCCCGTTTCCCGTTATATTGTTCTATGCTATCAACAGAGCTTAGGTCCAGTTATCATGTTACCTGTATCATGTACTGTATTTGTTCTTGTTACATTGTATACTTGACATATCAGATCATAAAGCTAACTTGGGTATGGGGGAGACTTGACGGTTGATTAGATCTTATCGGGTGATATACTGGATCCATATTGTTCTCCCACTGCAGGGGACGGTAGTGCTACCTACCAATTGCTCCATGAGCTCTCGTTACTTGTTTCATGCTCCCCTCTTAGCGGAGGGCCCTGGTCTTAGCAGCCAGGGGTTTGTTTAAGGCCGTGAACCCGGGTATGCACGGGATACACCTACCCGATAAGAGCTCTTCGACCATTTGGTTTCCAAGTAACACAATAAAACAGTATACACAATAGTGACGTCGGGAACACTTGTTATTTGGTCACTCTCTCGTTTGGATAATGGTACCCGTAGGTGTCCGGATGGGTTCGACTGGAGTGCGGGCTCCAGTATGAACTGCCAGTGGTATGGGACACTGGAAGAGATTGATTATAATACCAGGTGGTACTGATTGCTACTATTGTATAAATAACATGACTTGCCTGATACATGTATTCTATTGTTTAGTTGTACATGTTCCTGTACCTGATCATTTCGCCGTTATCATGTTACCTGTATATGTTGTTACCTTACCTGTTTCATGCTATACATTCTGTGGTGGCATCCTACTCATGTACATGTATAATTTGCATTGCATATATTCTGTCTCATGTATTCCGTGTAGACATCATTACTGTATATGCACAACACAGTATTATGATTATAGTGCATATGCCCATTTGCATGTTCACTTCTATCACGTCATCACTCACATGTTCATTTCCATCACGTCACCATTTATTCTATAAACTGGACACGACTATAGACATGACCCGATGAGAACCGGCTAGGTAGTGATGGTAATAAAAGATGACATGTTTATCTATTTCTACTGCTTATTATATCCTTATTATATGGTATCACTAGTATAACATCATGTATTATATATATGTATCGTGCTTGTATTACTATTGTATATATTACTACCTCCTCCTTCATTTTATCACTTACTAGGTCGCTTTCTGACGACCATGGGTTTGCGTGCCCAGGTTGGAGATCCGAGTTATCGTTCGGGCAGCTAGTTCATTGGATTCACATAGTAGACTTTACCATCGGGATTCCTTCGTAGGTATCTTTACGCTTTGTTCCTGTTATCTCCTTTATTCCTGTATTATATCTGTTATGATCACTAACCCCTTTCTGCAGGTATTCTTGTACTTATTTCCTGCTGGAACTCTTGTGTATATGGAGGCCCTGTCCTGTACTGAGGCTTAACGTACTCGTGAGTGTGTTTTCACCTCGCGTATGTACGTCGCCATAACGTCTCCGTATCCTTGGGATCAGGGCGTTACATATGGGTAGGATAAGTGATAATAATAATAATAAGATGCTAATCAATAATTCGTCGTGTTGTTTTACAATTCGGGTTGTATACACTCGGATCATGGTGAAGTGAGGCATAAGGTATATAGATGAGGGTTTTTTTTATTTGGATTATTTCTTCGACGTACTTATCTCATGAAATCATAAACTGAGCTTGTACAATTAGTTTTGCTCGTATTCGATTTTATTGGTTTTATGATATTTTCTTAGTTTATGAGACAATTCGGGTTATATGAAACCAAGATACGGTGATGTGAGATATAAAGTATATATATTTGGGTTTCTTTATTTGGATTATTCTTTCGATGTACTCATCTCAAGATCGATAATTTGGGCTTATATAACTAGTTTTGTCACATTACTTTACTTGTTACCTTATTGTTTGCCGCTGTGTGTCTATACTCACGACATGATTTCAATACATACTATTTAACTCGGTTTTATTGATACACGAGTGCTTGTCCCTGCACGTCACTTGACACTCATCTTACTACTCGTTGTGGAGTTTCTCACTCTCTTGGATCTACATGTCCAGATTTCGGAGCTTGAAACTTGTGAATTCTCCTGGTTGTTGATCATAGATGCGTAGCGAAAGCGTGGATCATCGGCAGACCTTACGGAACTCTTTTCTTTCAGGCCCCTGCTTGGCTCTCGAGTTTTCCTATTGTAGCTCGTGAGCCTCCTTTTGTACTTTTTATTCTTGTATATCTCATTGTATTTCATACTTTGCGCCTCTTGGTGATGTAATATTCGTGTAATATTGGATCACATTCTGTGATAATAATGTACTTATACTATTATTGTTGAAATGTATATAACCACCGTGCTTTCGCACTCTGTTTCCTGTCTGTACTGATGCTTAGCGTATGTATGTAAAGGTATTTTCGCCTTGCGTATATACGTTGTTGTAACCTCTCCGTACCCGAGGAGTTATAGTGGAGTCCAAGTTACTGGTTTGCCCATCAAGAATGGACAGGTCTTTGGCCTGTCTGCGACATATTTAGATATCGTTCGGACCGGTTATAGAGTTGCCTTGGAGTTTGTCTTTTTGGAGTGTCAACAGCCCCCAGACCATTTTTTTTGATCGACTTTTTGCAGATCTCGTTTGCTCGTGCTCGCGATGAGTTTTGTTTGAGTTTGTGATCGATGTGGTATTTAGATCTGAAAAAAAAGGGGATCTGCTGATAAACAATGTTGATATGAGGACAGTGACTCATGATTGCAGCCCGCATAGGACTGCGACTATGATCGCAATTCTTTATTAGAAGATTGCGACTATGGTCATAGTTCTTTTATTTATTAAAAATTAGGTCATTTTGTAAAGACTGTGATCATTGTCCCAGTCCCAATAAAGACTGAAAATTTATGTTTTGTGAGGACTGCTATTATGGTCTGAATCCTAATAAAGACTAAAAAATAAGGTATTTTTTTAGGATTGTGATCATGATCGCAGTCCTATAAAGATTCAGAAATATATCATAATAATGAGAACTACGATCATGGTCACACTCCTATAAAGATTAAAAAACAATGCATTTTTGTGAGAACTGTGATCATGACCACAATTCTATAAAGACTCAAAAATATGACATTTTTGTCGGGACTGAAAATATCGCAGTCATCAGAAATAAGGTATTTTGTGAGAACTGTGATTATGATCGTAATCCTAAAAAATAGGGCATTTTTTATGAGAACTGCAATCATGATCGCAATCCTTAGAAATAGGGTACCAACAATCTACATTTTTGAAGCGATCCGTTTTTTTGAAGCAATTACTAAAAGGTATTTGCGTCTCTCGTCGCTGAGAAGCGCTTCTGCGCTTGACACGTGGGTGTGTACCTAGTGCTTTAAAAAATGTGATGGCTGAAGCGAATAAAATTATGAAGCTAAGTTCTTTTACTAATTACGATTTGATATAGGAGGATGTAGCGAAATTCCTTTCTTTATCAATTGTGAACTGGAAAAATATCTTTTTTTTTTTTTTTTTTTTGGGTAATAAACAAATGTTCTTGTTTACTAGCATCCCGCTGATACCGAGGGGATCTAGTTGGCACTCTCACATAAACATTGAGAATGACCAATTAACATAAATCATGATTTT